>CAHIKZ030000865.1:0-177500 GCA_903632075.3 Acanthosepion pharaonis | reverse complement strand
AAAATGAATGCTTGATTTTTTTTCTTGTATTAGAGACTTATATAAGTGTTTAATGCTTATCAAAATTGAAGATTACTGTTTCTTTTTAAATATTGGCATTAGCAATTGAAATTCCTTTCTTAATAATTTCATCTTTTGAGCTTTTCTAAAGTCATAGAAAACAAATTTAAAATAATCAGTCAAAATAGATTAATAAAAACAAAACTGACACTGTCATTGACCATTATGATTTTGAATCTAATAGTATTTAATATTTTTATTGTAAAGGATCAAAAACAAAAAAATGTATAAATTCATTTTCAGTATCTGTCTATATTTCTGAGATGAGGTAATATGTACACTATTTACATTATTCGGACAATTGTCCTCATCTTTGTTGCTATATTTATTACATTTCGGCCGCTATATGGAGATAACTGATAACTGACATCCATTAAACATGGCACATGGAACTAGAACAGTCTACCCCAGTAAGTGAAATAAAGGGTTCAGTTCGACATTCCAACTACCTGAAGAAGGCCAGAGCATACAACAGACGAAACATAATAAATATGGCAACAAAGATGAGGACAATAGTCCAAATAATGTAAATAGTGTAAATTCACTTTCATCTTATATTTAGGTTTTATTAGAATTCTAATTATTGCTTTTTAAAACAAGAAACATTACTGATGAGTGAAGGTAGTTAAAATAATAGCAGTGTCAAGCAGAAAACTGCCCCTTTGACACTCCATTTTTGCAGACATCAAGGTCCAAGTTTGCTTTATTTTCTTTATTGAAAATAATGATTCTCAAATTTGGTTGTAGGCTTTGTAAAAACTTCTTTAGTTTGGTTGTAGGCTTTGATGAAAACATGGCTGTATCAAGAAATTTACTGGGTTCTCAGAGAGATAAAATAATAAATATTGGAAATATTCAAGTAGTTATCTATGTATAAGAAAATTAAAATCAGATTTTTTTTTTTTATAAACATAAAATGAATATTGAAAGTTACTAACATTTTTTTTAACCTTAAATCAAATACTCTTCAGTACTTGTTTCTTTACTCCCTTCAATAAAGATTTTCTTTTCTATTTTTGAATATCTGATATTTTCTGTTGACTATTTTTCTACACTTATTTAATATTGGTACATTCATAAAAATTGATGTCCGTCATTTTAGTAAGTTCATAAAGGGATTAAAAAGCTCAAATTTTACTCTAAAATAGCAAGCATTTGTTTGAATAGTTATTTGGACAATTGAACTCATTGTGTTGTTTTTGTTTCAATATTCTGACTGATCCATTTTATAACCATCTACAGGTGTATAGAAACAAAAGGTCTCTTTTCTCTTCTTTATCTCTGAGTGCAATGCAGAAAACTGTAGCAAACAAATTTTTTCAGTGCTTTATACTGCCAAAGAGAAACTTCCTGTTTCAATACAAACACTATTAAAGAAGCCATAGAAGATACTGACTAAAACATTATTGGGAACATAAATAGCCCAAAGAATGAGTTCAATTGACCAAATAATTGTTGGAGTGATAATGACTCTAATCAGAATTATAGACAGTAGTAAACATCTATTTCACAATATTTGTTTTATCTTTAGAGGCTTTTTTGGAACCTTGAAAATACTGATGCAGATACTGATCTCAATAAAGATAATTCTGCCAATTCTGAGTTAAATATATTGGAGTGTCTCTTGGAAGCTTTGTTACGACATTCAACGGTAAGTTTTTATCATTTAAACAGTTTGTGTAAGCTGGTATAATCCTAATCTTTGAACAATAGTCAACATCAAAAACATAATAGATCTAAGATGATTGTGGTTGATTTTGTTTAGTGGCATATCAACCTCTATGGGTTATTTAATGCTGAAATCTAAATATTTTCAACTCAGTTTTATGCCTTCAACTACACATATTTTATGCATTTATATTTGTTTTTAAGATATATAGTTTTTAGATGATAAAATGTATTGTTGGTAATTTTTTTTTGCATAAAAATGTATGGAAAAATGCCAGAAACAAATCAAGTACTACTAGACTGACAACATCTGGTTCTTGACCATGACTGAAACGGGCAAAATTACAAAAACAGGAACTCTGGACAATTTATAGACAATTTTAATTTTGGTGTGCATCTGATTCAAATTTGTAAAAATAAAATAAACAGGAAGACCTTGTCAGTTGAATAACAAAACTTGTTTGAATGAACTCTTGCTGTCTAAATATGTTTATTTATATAATTACCAAAAAGTTATTTGTGTAGAAGATCAAACTGGTTGAAATATCAGAAAGGAAGCAAAATAAAATGAAAAAAACTGCATTTCCTTACAATTTTTTTTTCCTTTTTGTTCTAGATTGGCAAACATTCTGTTCAGATTGTGCAGTATGGAGGACTGGTTCTGCTTCGTCGTGTTCTTGATAATTACCCAGACAACTACCATTTACATCAGTTATGTGCCCGTATTCTAGGCAATCTGGCTCTTCGCCCTGAACTGCATGAAGACATTGTAAGGAGCGGTAAATTGATGTTTTTCTCTTTTGTGTCTTTTTTTTTTTTTTTTTTTTTTTTTCGCTAAAGCTGCAAACATATTTTCCTCCATACACTCATACCATATTTTTCACTGGATTTTAATGTGAAGCTGAGCTAATCAAATTACTCCCATGACAAAGTAAAGAATTTCAATAAATTTATAATAACTATGCAGTAAAATCTCTACTTGTATATTGGAATATTGTTGGAGATTAACTGACATTAAAAGGAAATGTTAACTTAGTGTCTGATAGTTAAGATTTATTAAGCATAATTTAAAAGAAAATGGAACTGCTTAGTTAATAATAGGCAATGCTTCACCACACTTTAGAAAATGCTTAAGCATAACAGATATATTAAAAAAAAGTTATATTTAAAATAATGAAATTGCCTAAATACATTTCAATTTGACTGTCTTCAGAAGAATCAAATTAGAAAGAAAAATTATAAATGATTAACAAGTTATGCCATCAACAGAAAATGAAAATGCAGAAGACAGAATTTTTGAATGTATTGTTGTGAAAATGATTCACAAGAATCTATCTTAATTTCTGTTCTTTTATTGTTTTCTATCCTTAATGTTTTTTTTTTCTCATATTCTCTCACATTCAGTAACCCCTTGCATCTGTGGCTCTTTTACCTTGCTTGGGGTGAAATGATTTAAAAAAAAAAAAAAAAAAAAAAAAAAAAAAAGTGATCCAATATTGGTGAGCTTAGGGCTTCAGGAAACTGATGCAATTTATTACTTACTTTTGGTATTCAAGATAAGTAATTCATCAATGCTGAAAAGCTTAAAAACCATAACAAATGATGCAAGCAGCCTTTTAACAAGATAATGACAAAGTGATCTTTATTTTTGATGGTTGCATTTACAGGATGGGTTAGTATCCTGGTCAAGTGGATGCAGTCCGTTAACATTGATGTGTGCCTCAATACCGCTCGTGCCTTAGCGAACATGGATATTGACAGTTCCTCTGCCATGTATTATGATGGAGTCTATGTGCTCCACCCTATTTATAGATCACGGTAGGTAATTTTCTTTTAGAAATTTACTTAAAGTTCTTAATTCATCTTTTTTTTTAAGATTTCCTTTATTTTTGCTTGTTGTAATTGTTATTAAATTTGACAGTTATTATTATTAGTTAAAATTTCACAGTTGACTAATAAAGAATTGGCTGGTGCTTCAAGAATGAGAGAGGTTTTTTCAATTAATGCTACTTGTTTGGATGTTGATCAAAATAAATCTCTATTTATCAGGTTTGTACAAAAAACAAAAGCAAAAAGAAGTGTGCATATATGATATCATGGAAAGTTATATACCTCTGTGATATCAAATCATATTTGTATATGATGTCAGCCTCTTTTTGTATGTAAGAGGGACACAAGATTTCAAGACTTTGAATATTTGAGGAACATATGATCACCAAAGTTAAGCTATTTCAAGCCTGATCAGTACCTAGTTTGGTGACCACTTGGGAATAGCAAGTGCTGTAAGCTTGGATGTGCAGATAGTGTAATAGATAATAGCCTGGAAATGGAAATCAATTGAATTCCAATTCCAGTCAGTTTCATTATATTCACATGTACAAATACCCATTGAGAAAGGTATGAATCCAATTCTTCTCTCCCCCACCCATCTATGGGTTAGTTTGTGGGACTTGTATTGGTAAATCATTATTATCTCTCTCTTGCGTCCTGGGTATGATGATAAACTACATCCGCGTCCAGGGTAAGACGATAAACTACGTCCAATAGCAAGGCCTCTGATCAGGAGGCTTTGAGGAGCGTGGAACCACCTCTTAATTGCTGGTGTTCCCAGGTCCACCCTGACATGATCTGTTAGGGTCCCACCTATGGGCAAATAGTTAACCCTGAAACTGAGGTAAAAAGCATTATAAAAGTGTAAAAATAGGTTTTAATACCAGAAATACTTTGTAAAAACATTATTACGAAAAATAATTTGTAAAAACATTATTACCAGAAATAAATTTTTGAAGAAAAAAAAAATATTACCAGCTATACGTTTTTGAAAAAATATTACCAGCTATACGTTTTTGAGGAAAAAAATATTAACAGAAATAGATTTTTGATAAAACAAAAATATTACCAGGAAAAAAAAAAAGTTGTCAGCATTAAATGACCTATTGAGGTTGATATGCTGTAAAACAAAACAAACCAAACCATTATTATCTCCAAAAATTCCTTCAATCTAAAAATAATTTCTTGCTTTAAATAACCTACTAAAGGTGGATAAGCTGTAAAAAATAAAATTACATAAGAAAAAAAATGAAGGACAATAAAATTAAAATGTCTTTGGTACTACATGACCATTATTAAGCAGTTTATATCATAAACCATGTTTGCAAAGAAATGCATTGATTAAACAATCTCTGACAACATGAACTGAGAATAACTCTTATCTATTTGTTTATTCAATTTCATCTCCCAAGAAGCTACACTAAAAGATCATATTTCTGTACATAATATTTGTGTTCAAAGCATTGAATAGAAAGCAACCTGATTTATTAACTCTGTCAGATAATTTTCAAACTAAATCATTTCAACTCAGAATTTCTTCATTTTAATACTTATCAGTGACAAATCATTACTGCAATATACTTAAGATTAGTTCAGTTTAAAAAAGAGATTAGTAGAAATTGATTTGGTTATATTTCTGAGATGTAACTATTTACATTGCCTGAACTGTTGTCCTCATCTTTATTGTCATATTCCAACATACATCACCTGAAGAAGGTTGGCATGTGCAACAGCTGAAATGTGAATATGGCAACAAAGATGAGGACAACAGGCCAAATGATGTAAATAGAAATTGGTTGTTATCACTGCATTAAATGTTTACCAATAAGACCTGGGTCCAAATTTCACCATGGTCAATTTGTGTTATTGGCCTGGAGAGGTAATCCCAACATGAAGCACTGTTGGGAAGTACTTGAAAACCATACCATGGATTGACTCGATTCTTGTGGAGTCCAAAGCCACAATTTATTGTGACCAAGGGTTTTAGGGCACTGGCTTTGTTCAAAATATTGTTCATGCCAAATGATGCATTCTCACCCAGAAACTGTAACTAAGATCCACTCAGCATAGTTGCAGTATAAACCACAGCTGGGCTCTGTGAGTGTTGAACAAGCACAAATGTGTCTGAACAGGTGTCTGCAAAAGAGATTGGCTAGCCATCATACAGACAAACATACTCAAAAACAAGCAGCCAGTCATTAAATTATTACTCATGTAGTTTATACTTTTGACAATTCATTAAAGATAATCTGATAAAAAGACTTCAGTATAAAAGCCATTTTTTTTCATGTCTAATTAAAAAAAAAAAAAAGACTAAAAACCATAATTTCTAGTAAACAATTGAGTGCTTCTTTTCTTTTTATTCATGCCAATAGGAAACCTATCTACGCTGATGTTGTTTTCGTTCATGGTTTGTTGGGTGGACCATTTAAAACCTGGAGGCAAGGGGGTTCAGATGATCGGTTACCTTCTGAATTGAATGAGCTCATTGCACAAGGACAATATACACGATGTTGGCCAAAAGTAAGGCAGTAAATGATTTGGATTCATTTTCTGATTTTATTTTGCCATCTTTATGATCCTTTTAATTATTATTATTTTATTTTTTTTTAATAATTCTCTTCGTTTTTGTTCCTAGGATTGGTTGTCTCAAGACTCTGAACATTTGCGTATTTTAACAGTTGAATATGACACTTACCTCAGCGAACTCTCTGCAACATGTCCTTTTGATAGAGAAAAGTAAGTGGCTTGTTCAGATGGATTTTCTTTTTCTTTTTTTTCTCATCAATAATTCCAATGAGTAATTCAAAAATTCTGAAACTGATTTGACCTTCATTAAGTATTGAACATTATTACTTCAATAATAATTATTACTCGAGTCTTATATTGATCAATTTATTAGCAGAAATTCTATTTGATATATGTTAAATTATGTAATTTTGCATGTATTGTTTGCTAGTATTAATAGCTAGCATTTTTTATTTTTATCGTGTGTGTGTGTATATATATATATATATATATATAATATATAATGCATGTGTATTCCAATTGAAGGTTACTCTTTACTTTTTCATCCATTCCTAGGTTTCAGTTCCTAACTAAAGCTATTAGATTATACATGAAACCAGACTAACAATGAAATTTTCATTGCATAAGTTGACATATTGTGGCCCAAAAGGGTAGTTAGTGTTAGCATGCATAATTTTCATGTTATTATAAACTTCAACTAATTGCTAACTTGGGGCTTATATTGACAGTCTTTTATTGCAGGAAAAAAAAATTATAATTATAATTGAAGGATTAGGTATTCTTGTGGACCAGTTTACAGATGGTAGATGATGACATCAAAAGAAATAATTCCACATTTTGTAGCAAAAGGACATAAAATTACAAATTTGGCATCATCACTGGATACTTATTCAGGATTACTTGAACCAGTCAGGAGACCTGTTAACAGCCATACTAGCAAATTGTAAATGTTCAAGAAGAAATGATCTGTTTATTGTGCAATAAGTCCTTCATTACCTATTAAATTCCCAACTTTTCATTAACAAAATATCTATTAAATGATATTTATTGATGATTTTTTTTATTTCTCAATTATTAAAACACTGCTATCATTTAATAAACTTTTCAAGTGTGGTTAAAAATATTTCGAAACTTTAATTTTTTAAAATTTTGTAAGGTTTTTGAAATTGTTTATAAGAAAAAATTTAACGAGTATTTTTTGTCTTTTTTTTTATAAACTATAAATCTGCAATATAATTTAGCAAATAAAATTAAAGTTAACAAGCAAATTAACATTTTGTGATTTTGCAGTTTAAAATTTTCTATTTTTAGACATAATTTCAAAATTTCTTTAAAATGACATGTCCTTCAGGATGTAGACAATTATGGCTCTCCACATGTTCCTTTTCTTTATTATTTGTGAATTGCCATGACTTCCTGGGAAATATAATGGAGTGGTTTATTGTTGCCTTCTCCACAGTTTCAGAGCTGTCTTTTTCTGATGATGATTGCCACATAAGGTTGAAGAGCTCTGTCTACCCTGCTATTTAATTTGTAAGTAGAAGGAAGATAAAAATGGATTCATGCCTTTCCCAAGGGCACTAGCACAAACTGAACAGACTAGGCTTGAACACTGATTCCACTTTGTTACACTACCTGCAAAATTTTGCTGAAAGATGAAACTGATTTTAACTATATTTTAGCCATTTAAAACATAAAATGTATGATCAAGTGGCAATTTGAGATTTGAGTATTTACAGCAAAGAAAAAAATGCTGATAATTTTTATTTTTTTAATAAACAAATTCGGTTACTGATGAATTAAGTACAGTTTTATTCAGTAATTAGTTGAATGTTCATAAATTTTCAAAATGTCTATCAGTTTCAAATATTATTTCTTGATTTTTTTTTTTTTTTTTTTTTTTTTTTGTAAAATTTTGTTAACATCTTCAAGCACAAATGTTTTTTTAGATTGGGCAATAATAATTTTTTTATCAGAATATATAATTTAAATTAAATGTTTTTTTTTGCTCAAGTGTTTCCAATCTTGTAAAATCTGTATGAATGTCTACAAAAGTTATTTGTTGAGGGAAGCTAATTTCCTTCCCCTATAAAAGACAATAACTCAAAATACAATTGAGTTACTTCCTTTGTCTTTGAAGAGGAGCAGGTCACTTCTAAATTTAACATTTAGCTGACATGCACATGGAATTCATTATTTCAATCCAAACAGTCCTTACTTCACATTTTTGCTATGCCCTATTAGATTTGTCATTTAAATTTTGAGCTAAATGAGAATTTGAGATTATAAAGAGAAACTGATTAAAACATTCATTTATCTAACTTTATTAAAGGACAGGAAAAAGATAAACTTATTTGAACTCATTTCACTTCACTATTAATGGACAAAAAACAGTTCATTTTACTTATTTCTATTCAGTTTTGTATATAAGAAATGTGTACTTTTATAATTGAATCTATAATGGGATTGTTGATAAAAAACATGGTAGTAAGTAAAATATCTTCAAATAAATGAATTCCCGCAAATGTTTATTTAATTTTTTTCCCAGGAGATCTTTATATATTCGAGCTAAAACCATCCTTCATAAACTCCGCAAAGCTGGTATTGGTGAACGCCCTATAATATTTGTTGGTCATTCAATGGGAGGTAAGCAAAAACTTCTCAGATTTTTTTTTTTTTCTCCTATTACACACTGCTGTAAAATACAGCAAGGGTGGGTTGAAGTTGGGGGAAACACCTAACTGATTGCTCTCTCAAGAACTACATGATAACAAGCAGAGAAGCAAAAGCGATGGGAGGAAACAAAAATACTGTCTCAGAAACCACAGTATGGTGAGCAGCACTCAACTTGAGGAACAAAATGTCCAAGGGGCCAACTTCACTAAACCCCAAGTCTAGCCAACTGTCCACTGCTGACTACTGTTTTTTTCATCACTTTTATTGAGAGGAAACAGTTGACAAAAACCTGGAGCTAGATAAGTTGCAGAGAGGAATGTATCTGGACATGCCAAGCTGTTCTGCTGCTAACAGGAAAACCCAGATGTAATTGGTTTTGACAGACGTCCGCACACGATTTGGGGCATCTTATGTGTCTGTATTGATGCACATTCTTATATGATCACAGAAGTTGAGCAATGTCAAGCCTGCTCAGTACTTAGATGGGTGACTGCTTGGGAATAACAGATACTGTAATCTTGGATGTGTAAATTGTGTAATGGATAATGGCTTGGAATTAGAAATTGGAGAGCCAAGTTTCACCTCCCATTGGATTCATTATGTTGCAGTCACTGTAATATTAACTGTTTCCTTATAAGGAAACAACCAGCATTCATTGACAGAGCAACCATTGCTACTTTCAGCTGAAATTTATGGAATTCTTTTTTATGGAATCTTTTCATTTTTTTTTTTTTTTTTTCATTTTTTTTTTTCCAGGAAAATAGGATTATCAAGTCCACTGTTATTGCTTTTACAGTATTAATGGGGATTTCCTTCCTTACCTTTTGTTTGAAGTAGTGTGGATTCTCAGTATATTGATTATATGTCAACATTTTCTCTGAGTTACATGTGCTATCCATTTTAGTTGTTGCTGCTATTGAAAGTCCTCACGTGATGACATTTCTGTTATTTGGTACAGTCCTCTGGAAAATAAAAAAATTAATAATGAAAATATTCTTTAAAAAATAAGTGATGGTTTGGAACTACAAAAGTAACAGATATCAGGGCATCACAAATTCATGCAAACATTTTAATGTATGTCTGAATTTTTGATACCTCAAGATCTCTGATATATTTCTGACACACACACACATATATATATCAAATGCTGTGTATATTCATCTATACATAATGCACATACACACACGCATGTTTACTCATGCCGTCAATTATGTCCTTACAATTATTAGGTTATATATATTTATTTCCAATGATTATAGTTTACCATTTGTGTATCTCTTCACCAATATCTTGATACATTTTTTTTGTTCTTGGTCTTTTCTAGATTTTGGAGATTATTCTTTTTTTGACATTATTCATTTGAATATTCTACTGTTGACATAGATAATACCACTTGGTGTTGCAGTGCAAGGGACATTAAAAGTTACAGACAAAAATATATAAATATATTTGTTGTGTTATATAGTAAGAATTTTGTGTGTACCTCTTTGTACAGATTCTACACTCTGATCCTAGGCAGAAGTGATGGGTTACAATATTTTGATTCTAGGCAGAGCACATACATATTCTGATCCTAAGCAAAAGTTCCAATCTATGTGTAAATAATCTTTTCTTTTTGTTTGAGTACTATGCTAGTATTATAATAATGGGATACTTTTTCATTTTCTTTCAGGGCTGCTCATAAAACAAATGTTGCTTTTAGATGAAACAATGGAGAAGAAAATCCTTAAACAAACCAAAGGCATCATTTTCTATAGCGTTCCTCACCGAGGCTCAACTCTTGCATCGCTCTGGAGACAGGCTTGGTTCCTTCTTTATCCATCCATTGAAGTCAATGAGTTAGATCCAGGTTTGTAAATAACTTCCACTAAAAGTATTTGTATTGCCTTTTTTCTTCTTTATTTCTTTTCACTCTCTTATTTTAACTTAGCTTTTTTGAGATATCAGAAGATAATAAAAATCATTTTGATAAGGGCAAACTCATAAAATCTATGAACAAACGTCACTAAACTGTCAAGAATTGTGACATGTTATTTTGAAAAGGTAGGTTTGTTTTTACCTACAGTAACCAAGGTTTTTAAACTTCAAGGCAAATTTCTCTTTTAGTATCTACATTCAAATCAGCAGTCGTTGATAAAAAAAAATAAATGCAGAATATTTGATACACGAGTGACCAGAGTCTGAAATTTAAAGAATTGTAAAAATAGACCATTCTGCCTACAAAATCTCTAATAACTAACCAGAATAATTATCCACTTTTATATCTATATTTGACTTTTTTTTTCTTTTCTTTTTTTTTTTTTCAACAAAAAAAACCTAACCTATGCAGAGATGAGTCCTTTTATATATACTTAAATATCCTAAAATATTTTCTGGATATTCATTGCTGAAACTGGGGTGCATTTTGTATATTTCATAATTTTATCAAATATGGTAAATGTCCTAAAATCTTATTTAGATTTGATAATACTCGCATAATAACTTTCAGGATCCCATTATAAAGTGAAACTTACAAGAGATAAAGGGAAATAATTTCAATGTATTAAAATATATACATTGATGTCTAAAAGAGCATTTAAAAGGAGATGCATGACTAGGCAAGTTAGTAGAGCCTACTATAAATTTTTATTTTAAATGACTAAAGAAAGTGCTAAAGCTGAAAGAAAAAATTGATAGGTTTAGCAGCTAAAGGAATGCACCATCATAAAAAATGGAAGCATAAGATATGTGATTCATTTGGTTTAGTGAGCGCAAGATATGTAATTTCATTGGTTTAGTGCTCAAATAGAATGGAGTTTAAATCTTGATGTATTTTCCAAATTAGTAAGATAATTAACATATTTTTTCTACTCTATATTTCCAAGACCAACAAGATTGTGTTTGTAATCACAAATGCTTAAGGAGTTTAGTTTAAGAATATTAGTTTTTGACTGTGAGTCTCATTACATATTTTATCTAAAGGCCAATTAAATGCTATTGAATAAATCTTCATTGTTTCTGCTAATGTTTGATTTTTTTTTAATCCAACAGAACCTTTCAGCTGAATACTGTTGTTCTACTTGCATTAATTACTTTTGATTCTATTTGTTTTGACATTTTAGATTCTTTGCTATTACGAACACTGCACAAAAACTTCCAAGAGTTGATCGTTGAAAGTGACATTGAATGCGTTAGCTTTGGAGAATTGCAAAAAACCCCATTAGGAATGCGTCTTCATGCACTTATTGTTCCTCCACATTCAAGTGGTGAGTATATGTCAGTCACCAGGGTGGCACCCTTTGCTGACAATTGTTTAAGTTGAAATTTAAAATGTCCTGTATTGGCCTGCATTGATTTCTTTGGAAATGATCACTTATCTGAATAATGACTTGAATTTTTTGTTTCTTTCTACAGATCCTGGCTTTGGTGCCTTTTACACTATTGAAGCCAATCATTTGACAATATGCAAGCCAATGAACCATCAGTCAATGTTGTATGCAGTAACATTACAGTACATCCAAGATTGGGCAAACCAGACTTTGGTGGAGAGTGTCATGAAGGCAGGGCTTGGTATTGAGGATCAAGTGGCTAATTTGATTTGATTTGTGATTCATTTGTTTTATTCAACTCAATCAAATCATAACTCAAAGGATGTAGAATTAAGCAGTTTCATTTTTGGAGTTATGAATTTCTACTTAGCATCAAGTTTTCTTGTTTTATCTTCATATTTTAATTGGTACATTCTCTGACTATCATTAACAGGTGCAATATAAGTGAGTGTATCCTTTCAGTATAATATAAATAATGAAACGCTTTTGATATTAATATGTCACTTGATGAACCACTTAAAATTAAATGAAGATAAAATGATAAAGTTACAAATAATGATCTCAACAAACTCGTAAACATCAACTGCTTCACAAATACTGATTTTCTTTTTTTTTGTTATTTCAGTTTCTAGAAATTTCTACATTTGTTAATCAAAAATATAGAAACTCCATTAAAGATTAGCTGTCTCAATGGTATTTTAGTTGTTTTAAGATCTGATTAAAACCAAAGAGAATTAAGCATTTATTATGAAACTGTCTCCTATAACTTTTATATAAGATCTGATTTTTCGCTAAAGAGTTTTTGTTGATCTCTTTTCCAGAAAGATGATGAATTTAATCAATAGAATTTGAGAAATGGCAAATGCAAACAGCAACATATATTTGATAAATATGAACAAAGTGAAATGAAAAAATAGAAAAACAAATATCTGGATTTATCTAAATTATATATTATTTCTTAGAACAGCAAATGTTAAACTATTCAGTACAAGTTCCATATAATTTATTTTGCCCATTTTCACAAGACAAAGAAAAAAATCAGTTTTATAACTGAATTAATAAAATTTAAGTAAAGTTTAATTTAGATCTTTTTTATAATCAGCATGATATAATTCAGAAAAAAAGAGACATGTGACAATTACAAAAAAATATGTAATGAATATAAATAAATACTCTGAAAAATAATCCTCCATTTCATAACTAGATTTAAAAAGCAGGCTATTTCAATATTTTAAGTAGCTCTGGGCCAGGTATGGACTGCAAGACATAACTTGTAGAATCCACAATAATCTTAGAATATAAATAGATTTTGAAATAAAGTTTACTCATAACATGTTTTGCAAACCAGTTCAGGCACATTTGTTTTACTTTTTTTTTGTTTTAGGATTGATATATTAATTAGAAATGAAAATCTGTAACAGGTTCAGCTTTCAAGAAAGGAATTTTTTTTTTTAAGAAAATTTGGACAGTTATACAAAAACCAATGCTATTAATTTTTTTTCTTTTATATTATTTTTGTTTTTTTAATATTTTTTAATTTTTTTTTTCCTGTCAAGTCAGTGTTTGACTATACATATGAAGCCTACTGTAATATTCTTAGTTAATTAGTTCAATTTTAAAACAATTATAGGTTATCTTAATTCTCTTTTTTGGACTTTATTTTTTAAACTGAATTGACTACTTTCTCATTTATCTCTGGCTTTGATTGATCACCTTTTAATAAGAGTATTTGTGTGCTATGTACACAAAATTAAAAGATTTACTAAAATGAGAATATCCCTTTCCCTTATATTAGATTGTTACATAAGTTTGTTTATTTTTTAATAATTTATTTTAATACTTATTATTTATTAATAATTCTGATGAATCTTTCAACAATGTATTCTCTTCCTTGTTTACAACTTCCTGCCAACAATCTGCTGTTCAATGCCTCAATGATAGAAGTCACTAGGTTTTCACTTGAAAAAATTCATCAATCCATGTTTAAAGCTCCACATTGTTGTTGAACAAAGCACCCCTCAAATTGGTAGAAAGTGACTAAAAAATGGTGGTAGTCTGAAGGGGCTAAATCAGAATATGATTGGTGTGGCAGAATTTTCCAACTGAACTCTTTAATTGCATGTTTGGTCTCATTAGTGACATGGTAGTGAGCATTGTCATGTTGAATAATCACACTGCATCTCTGGTCAGGTCTTTTCAGCTGAATTGCTTCTTTGATTCCGTTCATTTGTTCAACATACAGCTCAGCATTGTCGTTTGGTTGTTTTGAAGCATTTCATCTCCATACACAACACAAATACCTCTAGCAGTTTTGGTAGCTTGATTAAAAGCAAAGAGATGTTGAACTTATTCTTGTCTACTTGACATTACATCTCAAATGGCCATCTAATTTGAAATAAAATTTCAATAATGTTAGACAACAGCTTCACAAGATAACCAGAGTTACTAAGAGGCAAAAAATCCTCTGAAATATTATTCTTTGAGATCATTCGCAGAACATCAGAAAAAAATGAATGAATATAGTAACAATCTAATATTTTTTTTCTTTTCATTGTGTGGTAATAAATTTCTTTCTTTGAAGTTCCCACATTCACATGAGTTTGTTTTATACATGCTTTAAATTATTGCTTGTTTTGAATTGCAAAATATTTTCCTATTTAATAGGTTTTTTTTTTCTCTTGAAAAAAAAATCCATAAAATAAAAGCTTACTATTGTATTATTGTTAAAATTCTGCAACCTAATTATGTACTTATTGTGTATATTACTTGATGACAATGGCAATTGTGATCAATTGAATCATAATGTTCAAATCTGAATGCTAATTTGTGATTGGATAAGAGAATGTGAGATTTCAGGATAATAAATTTTTGCATGCTTATCTAATCAGTTTAATTCAAATTTAAAGTCAAGAGTTTTCTTTAAAATTTCAGCAAAAAAATATTAAAATTTTTAGATTATTTTGACTTATGATTCAACATTTATTATAATTTTTATTCTACTTTTCAATAATTTTATTCTCAATTTTTATTATTTAATATAATTTTTACATTTTAGTTGCATGAATAAATATTCATAAATCTCTGATCAATTGCATGTTTTATATAAGAATGTGTGTCTGCATGCATGTATTGATATTGTACTTTGACCGCAAGGAATAACAATTACTCCACATTCTTAGATAAGAAATGAATATAGTTGGCCTTTTAAAAGTGGAAAAACTACAAATATCTCTATCCCTCCCACCAAACCTAACTCTTAATACTGTTGGTCATATTTAACACACTGATATCCTTAAAAAGAACTGGAGAAAAACATGAGATAAAACATTTTTTAATTATATAGGTACTGAATTATATGCTTTTGAATGTGTTTACATTTAAAATATTTTGATAGCCATTATTACATCATTTCATATGAATTAACAGTGAAATTTAAGTGAGTAAATAAAAATTTTCCCAAAATAAAATAGCCATCCTAAGAAAAAAAGGAATCAATGGAAATAATTAATTTAATGAATAACAAATTTTGAAAGATATATATATATATATAATTATTATTTATAAAAAATTACAACATAAGTATGTTACTAGAAATCCACTTGTTTCAAAAATAGCCATTTGATTTGAAGATATTTTCAACCTCATCATCTTATAAGACACCGATGATGTTGAAACAAAATGGCTATTTTTGTAGTGATTTTATAACATACTTATGTTATAATTTTTTATAAATAAATAATTATATCTGCTCTACTTTGTATTGAGCACTCTTAAGAATAGTAATTGTTGGTTATTGGAATTCATTCCGTATATACCAATTATATACTTAGGTATATATATATATATATATATATATATATATATGATAAAAATTATAATTTTAAGGTATGCTATATTTAGGGGTAAAAGTACTCAATATCAGAGAGTATATGTAAATGTAAAATTGGATATTGACTTCAGTGTTACACATATTTATATATATATATATATATATATATATATATATATATATATATAATATACACACACACACACACACACAAGTGTATATACATAATATCCAACATTGATAGCACAACTCAGAGTTACTTGCAATCTTCAGGTGTGGAGCATATTCTGACCATTATAGAGTTTGTGTTCTCATGATAATTCAAAATTGTGTTAAGACTTGTTTATTTAATTATTGTGGCCTAAAATATTAGAATTAATTTTTTAGAATTTATATCGTTCAAATTCTTAATTTTGAAAGGCTAAGAATTAAAATAAAAATTATTTAAATTTATAACACCTGAGGAAGAAATAAATTTATACATACATGCAAGTATATATGCATGTATGTATATGTTTTCATACCTATAATATATATATATATATATATATATATATATATATATATATATATATATATATATAAATTTTACTTTGTAATTGAAAAATATGTTTTACAGTGTCTGTTTCCGTTAAGTTTCAAAAATATCCTTAAACAGAAATTGATTAAAATCTTCTGCGTTTAGAACTTAAGCTTTTTTTAGTTTTTAAATTTTCTAATCAGCAGTTTCCAGCCACAAATTCAAAAAGTTAATCCCTTGTAATTATTGATAACAAGCTCACAAATTTTCAAACCAATGCAAGTTTAGGTTTAACTACCAATTTTTTTTTTTTTTTCCTTAAGATTTTATTTTACATTGAATGTTTCACTATCAAGCCTTTTATCTTTTGAAAATTTGGTTGTACATAAGATAGAATGTGATTACATCCATGCAAAAGAAAATGTATCTACTTGGAGTTTAAAAACAAGAAAAGTCTCATAATCACACATTAATTATATTATCTATAATACACAGCAAATTACCAAAATCATCAAGAATTAAAAGGTTTTTCATTGTTTTTGAGGAGTGTTGACTTTGCACCCTCCTACAAGTTTCTTTTAATGAGACTGTTTATATAAATAAATCTCTTTTTTTTTCTTTTTCTTTTTTTTTCTTTTTTTTTTCTTTTTCTTTTTTTTTCTTTTTTTTTTCTTTTTTGCACTAGCACTCAGTGCGAAATATTTTATATACAGGGTGAAAATAAATGAATGCAAGTTTTTAAAAACATTATAATACAAAGTAAACAATTGTGAAAACAACAACATATATTGTGAAACAAATTGGTTTGAAATGGAGTTTATGAGATTACAACAAATTTTCAATTGTTCCTCCATTTTATTCTATAACCAAGATTGCACATTTGATCAAATTATTGACAGACTATCCATAACTTGAAGTGTGCACTCAGATTCTAAGGAATGTCTCCCACTTGAAAGAATACCATGCAGTGTCTTTGTGGTTTCAAATTTTTCTGTCCAACAAGTAATTGTTGATAGAGCAAAAGGATCCTGTTTTAAATTGTTCCTTGTTTAATTAACTCTCATTGTTGCTGCTGTACTCTCAAAATATGTTGTTTTCACAATTGCTTAATTTGCATTATAATGGTTTTAAAACTTGTGTTCATTTATTTTCACCCAGTGGAGCAGAATAAGGCAGTTGATAACAACTTGTAATATTATTGATTTGATTATTCTGAATATCCTGAAGTAAAGCAAACATGTATACAACTCATACATTTTTATTGCTATCAAGTTTGATTATGGCATTAAAAGCTTCATGTTGCTATTGCCTGGAGAGGTGAATTATGTGAGAGTGGTTTGTCCAAATGGTTATTTCTCTCATTCTCTTCTCCTTCACTCATTGTGCTATGCTAGTGGTAAGACATGTCTTACTTAAGATGTCTCTCAAAAAGCATAGCAAGAACTAGTTGTATGCTTTTTCTAAGAGCATTAGTGTGAAGTAAACATAAACATCTTTGCACAAAATTCAAACTTTGTTTGCCAATACCATTTTCTGTCTTGGTAATTGTTATAGTTATATAATAAGTTGTGATAATAATATTTATTATGTGCACATACACAGGCTAAACAGAAATTCATGTATTCAAGTATATGTTTAATATGGAGTGGAATTAATTTTTAGTGTTCTCCTGCAGTAACTTCTTGAATTTGTTGGGGGGGAAAAAAGAATCTTCAAATTTGTTTATGCTACCTTCTATCTTTGAGTTGGGACAAATGAAGAAAACAAAATGTCTTTAATTCTGGTATTTCCTTTGATTATGAGTTCATAATCAAAGGAAATACCAGAATTAAAGACATTTTATATATATATATATATATATATATAAAGAGAAAGAAATAAAGAATAGAGGGAGTATAAAGAGAAATAACCATAGCATTCTACACATGTGCATGTATATACACTCACACATACACACACAAAGAAAAAAAATCAACCTGAACATCAACAAAAAGTGCACAAATTATTTTTTAACTAAATATAAAAATAACGAAAATTAGAAAATCAACAGTCAATTGCTGATACCTCCTGACGAGTGGAGTGAACAATCACAAAATTGTTTGTCTACAAAATTCTGGAGTTGGGCTGCTGAATATAACATCAATCAGCGAAGTTACAGATTTTATATTTGTATTAATTTTATTTATATATATATATATATATATATAAAATAAAATAAAAACATTACTGCTTCATGTTTTCACTCTATAAATATCCTGGTGAGTCAAAAGCTTTGTACTGAGCTTTCTATTATCTGTGATAACCTCTATTGATTTTAGGTTTTCAGGGAAACTTCTGGTATTGTGAAAAAGTTAGTGCATTGTTTGTAAAGTTTACTTATGTAAAGAGTTGATTTGAATCATTGTTGAAAGAAGACAATTTTGCTATGCATATTCCTGGAGGCCTCTACCTCAGTGTTATATAACTAGTATCCTTCATAAAACAGTTCTTGCATGTCAAGCATGTAGCGAAGTGTACAAAGGATATCTTTAAGCAAGCAATAAGAGGGTATAAATTAGGAACTTAGAGAATTCACTGTATTTTTGCTCAATTTGAAATAAAAAAGACTATTTTTCCAGATTCAAATATTTGTTTATACATCATTACTGTGGGTTTTTAAGACTGCTTTAATCATTCAATGTTGTTTCTTCATGAACTCTATTATTTTAGATGTTTTCAATTTATACTTAAAATGTATCACTGGGTTGACATAATTTTATCAGATTAATTTGACACTTTGAAACAAATAGGTATGAGCAAAAAGGTATTATATGAATATTTTTTCTGTCTTCCAAATAGATGCATTGTCAGAAAATAACAATTTTATGTGATGATTACAATCCAAATTTAGAGAAAGCAAAAGATGATAAAAAAATCATGAATGAGTCGCAAACATTATTTGAACTTTTTATGTAATGTGAAAATTTGAAAGTGTAAAGATTTAGTCCTTACAAACATTGAACAATTATTTCATTGTTTTGTATATCCAGTGTTTATTATATCATTAAACTTGTCTCTGTGTTATCCTAGCCAAATCTGAATCTGTTTTTCATTTTAGTGACACAACCACATCTTAATTTTCTTTCTATTAATTCTTAATAAAATATATTTCTTTGTGTTATCCATATTTTCTTTCTAACTCCTTGTTTCCTTCATTTCATCTCTACATACAAATATGATTTGATATGACAATGTCAGCTTCTTTTTTGGGTGTAAGAGGGACACAAGATTTCAAGACTTTGAATATTTGAGGAACAATGGGCTTACGGCTATATCACATTGAAACACCAGTTCTCATATGATCACCAAAGTTAAGCTATGTCAAGCCTGGTCAGTACCTAGATTGGTGACCGCTTGGGAATAGCAAGTGCTGTAAGCTTGGATGTGCAGATAGTGTAATAGATAATAGCCTGGAAATGGAAATCAATTGAATTCCAATTCCAGTCAGTTTCATTATATTTACATGTACAAATACCCATTGAGAAAGGTATGAATCCAATTCTTCTCTCCCCCACCCATCTATGGGTTAGTTTGTATGACTTTTATTGGTAAATCATTATTATCTCCAAAAATTCTTTCAATCTAAAAATTTCTTGCTTTAAATAACCTACTAAAGGTTAAACCATAAAAAAAAGACAATCGCTCAAACCTCCTGACAAGTTGATGTGAGATTTGACAATTCTTTATCTAGTAAAAGAGATTAATAAAGTGTTACTATTCATCAGTGAGCCAAAATGTTTATATTTCACTACAGGCATTGATTATTACAAGAGTTATGAAAGAGAGACACAAAACTGTCTTGTTTCTTTATACTGAAATATCAATCTCTTGCTCCATTGAAACTGTTTACCTGTCCCCACTCCATGATGGTACACTTGATACAAGGTCACAACTAATGTGAAACCTCTCATATGTACATGTGCCATAAATTTTCTTGTTTCTTCAACACCTCCTTGTGAGATGCTTCAGGCATCAGGAATTGACTATGACCAGGGCCAGTGCAAGGTTCTCATTACCCCCACCCTGCAAATCTATGATACATCCCCCCTATATATGATACTGTGGCTCCCCATTTTACTACATCTCAATTTTCATATAAAAAATAAACTTTACTGTAATCTAATTATGTACAATAATGGATTATGTGCTATATTGGTGAACAATTCAACTAAAAAAATTGAAAATAAATACAATGTATCTATATTCCATCTTAAATAAATCACTGTTTTGCAGCAATTTTTAGCATCAACTTGAGATTTTTCTTGTTAAAAAGGTGAAATTTAACATATTTTTCATTATGGATAAAAGATAGTGAATTTTATATTCCGTGTTTTTTCAAGACTTAGCATGAGCAAAATAAATTCATGGATTTGGATGAAAATAGACCCCATTAATAGTCAGTTGTGCTTAGTTTAATTTTTAACATATATAAATGTAGGCAGAAAAAAAGCGAATGTAGATAAGATAATGAGGATCACAAAGCACTGCCCAGGGCATCCAATCAGGCTCTCCCCTCTGGTTGGGGATTCAGGGATAGTATGCACTGGACCTGACTCTGAACCTCCCTTGTTAAGTATAGTGGAGAAGATGCAGATAACTCTCTAGAATTGAACTTAGTTAGTTTTTGCCTCAGGTTCTATAAAAATGTGTTCTATTGAAGGTTGAATTCACTGTCTACCATATTTTGTGTCATATTTACAATTGTTTATAATACATAAACATTTATATGGCACTATTTGGTATGGACAGCAATAAATATAATACATAAAAAAATGCACTAGTATCACTGCTTTTGACAATAGAAAATGAACCCAGTACTCTCTACTATATACACAAAACTTAGTAAAAACTTTGCGTTATACCATGAAGGAGTGACTAAAAAATATCCTATATAATGTGTGTATTTATTTTTGAGAAAATGCTTTCTGATGTTAGATCTAGCATGTGATAACCAATTGATGTATAATCATAATTTAATAAAAGCCTTTTTTTTACGGATGGTAGAAAAAATATTTCAGTTTAGTTTTATGTATCTTTTTTTTTTCTTAGTGCTTTTTATTTTTTTTAAACAAAAAGAAAAGGAAAATTAACACTATGAAATCACCTATCAACCTGCATACCAGGAATGTTGCTTGCTTGGTTCGATAGTAGAGCACTGCAGTAAACTCCAAGAAGTTGGAAATTCCACTTCAGATGTCAAATAAAAATAAATCTCTGCAGCAGACTTAGCAAAATGCTTTTCATTTAGTGGTCAATCTACTTTTAAAACCCATAAAGATCCTGGTGTAGAAAGAGAAAAATATGGTTTTGCATTAAGTTGTACACAATAATGGTAATGCAAAAAAAAAAAAGTAAATATTTTTTTTATTTCTACTTTGTGTTTTGAATATAAAGTGCAATATGGATTATATCCTGATAATAAAATTTTTATAATTTAATTGTTTTCGAATTTTTGTTTTTGTCTATCTTTTGTCTTTCATTCAGCATATCAGTTCATATACATATATTTACAATACAACACACTCAATGCATAAGTTGCTCTCCATAATGAGCCTGGTCATAATTTTTATTTATATTTATACATATATATATAAATGCCATTTTAACTAATGGAGAAAGTAATTTACTAAGATTAAAATGTGCTTTAATCACTAGATCTTCCATAGTAAATTTATGACCAGCCTCTTACATTTCACCTTTCTGGATAGATCTATTATCACAATGTGAGATATTCAATAGCAAAAGTGATGAAAACAATAATAATAAAATGAAAACTAAATAAAATCAACTAGACTATATACCGAAAACACATATTTAAGAAAAAATAAATTAAATTTAAAAATTTCAACATCCATCTCTTTAGGTGCATATGTGTTCACATCAATGTAAACATTGTATTTAGTTCAATAGATTCCTAGAGGATGAAACATCACACAAAAACTTTTTCCACTTTATCATAGATTTCCCTAAAATGCATATATTTGCATCTTTATGATAGATTTTTTAATTATTTTCCTCTAAGTGCTTGTCAATATATTACAACTACTTTAAATTTTTTTTTTTTTTTTTTTTAAATTAGCTCATTTTTTGCATAGACTAGCCCTTTTCAAGGCTTTCTATGCTAACACAAATTCTGGTAATTTCATATTGTTTTTCAGCTTTGTTCCAAAGCAGTCAAATTCAAATATAAAAAGTTTTACAAACTATAAGATTTCTGCAAAAAGTGGAAATTTGTAGAAAATTTTAATTTTTTTTTTTTTTTGTTTGTTGGGAAATATGACTCTTTGCTTTCAGGGAAACAATAAAAATTAGTTATATTGTTTTCATAAGTTAAGTGCTCAACTGATAATATCAAAAAAGGAAGGAAATGGTGAAATGAAAAAAAATGTGGTCAATGTCTAAAGTTGAAAAATTTATTTACTATTCACACAAATTGTATATTAAAGAAAAAGATGTAAAAAGAGAATAGTATTTCAAAGTTTGAAAAAGACTGTTTTTTTTATTATTATTTAGGAGTTGAGATGTTATCTCTCTCTCTCTCCCCATATGTAATATTTATTTTGTTTTTGGTAAAAGTCAGGTACCATCCAACACAAAAAAATATAATGCAAATCAAAATGTTTTTTTTGTATTTTTTTTAAATGTGTTATTGATAACAGATACAAACTTGTGGAGCATGCAGTCACAACGCCAAGGTTGAATTTTTGAAAATTTAAGTGAGAGCATTTTTTACTAATATGGCAATTTAAGAATTTTTTTGTTGTAGGGGTTTATCAGTTAATGTGACATGAACTAAATAGTTCAATAAGTAGAGTAATGTCTCAGTTGTTATCCTGAAAATTTGCATGTCGGATCAGTTCTTTCAAATCAAGTATGTGATGCAGTTTAATTTATATTACAATGAATCATTCATACAAAAAGTAAATTAATAAAGTTAATGATATAAAATGGCAAAATCCCTTTGATAACTAAATTTTAAAGATGCATTAACCTACTAATCACTCGAATGTTATGATCCCTGTTTTTTAAAATTATAAACTGTATTAGGTCTTCCTTAAATGTGCAAGTACTTTCAATGCTTACCTCCTCTCCTCGATCTTGGTGAGCTTTGCAACACTGTCCTCATGGAAACCCTAATCACTCTGTAGTATCTATTGATATTTTGTTTCAATAATCTATTAAAGAGGAACCTCCTATTCATAAGACTTCTTTCTGTTACCAGCATGCTGATTGGGACTTACTCTGATTTTCTTCATGATGGCTCTTGGACTGACATCTGTAACCTTCAAATTGAGAATTGCACCACTGAAGTTTTTTGGAGGGTCAAAGCCAGCATGGATGCTTTCATTTCTTCTAGGAAATACCAGGTGAAACTTCAACTTTCTCCATAGTTCACACCAGCATGCTTGGCTGCTATAACACATAGAAACTACTATTTTCAGCTATACCAGTGTGACAGCTGCTGTCACAACAGGCACCTATTTGTTGCCCCTCATAATAAATGTAAATGAGTCCTTGAAGGAGCTGACTCTGTTTGCTGAGAGAATGAGGCACCATACTGTATTTAATAACTTTGGTCTCATGATTACCGGCAGCTCTGTAACAGTGTATTAAATAAGTGTAAGGTCTCTATTCCTCCTCTCTTTAATCAAATTGTGGTGTTAACATCTTCAGCAGATAAAGCTGAATGCTTCACTCGTAAATTCTCCTTAAACTCTACTCTTGACTCATTTGGAGTATCCCTGCCTAATTTCTCACTTAGAACTGAGTCTCTATTGAGTGATATGCATATGACCTCTTCTATGGTTTCTGCTATCATCTCTGGCCATAGATCCCCACAAAGCATGTGGACCTAACAGTATCCCTGTAATAGTCATTAAGAAATGTGCTCCTGAACTGGCTCCTAAACTGTATAATAAATGCCTTGTTGCCTCTTGCTTTCCTACCTGCTGGATGTCATCATTTGTTGTTCGAGTTTTTAAGAACTCAGGTGAACCATCCAACCCTTCCAACTATCAACCTATTAGCCTTCTGCTTTTTGGGAAACTCCTAGAGACCCTAATCAATACTGAATTGGTTAAGTATCTCTCATCACAGGGACTTTGTTCTGACAAGCAATATGGCTTTCATTTTTCCAGGTCAACTGCTAATGTACTGATGATAATTGCAGAAAGAGTCCATCGTGCTCTAGATAAAAATGGTGATGCCTGGACTGTAGCTTTGAACATCTCAAAAGCTTTTGACAGAGTTTGGCATACAGGTTTTCTCCACAAGCTGAAAAGTTATGGTGCCTCCGGACAAATTTTTGAACTGATCCTGTTTTTCCTGTCAAAACATGAAATGAAATTTATCCTGAATGGCCACTCATCTAGATCCTTTCATACTAATACAGGTTTCTCCCAAGGCTCCATCTTTGGTTCTACTTTGCTTTTAATTTTCATTAATAACCTTCTCAATGTCATCAGCTCTCAGTCTCTATGCTGACAACACAACCACTTATGCCTGTCTTAATAGTAAGTCTGATCTGTTCAATAAGGTCAAAATGGCAGCTGATATCCAAAGATTTTGCTCTCCAGAATCTATCCTACATATCTATAGGTTTACTATTTTTCCATACTTAGAATATTGCTGCCATATATGGTCTAGAGCTCTTTAATAAAATCCAAAGAATCAGCAATATTATTGGTCCTGATCTGGCATCTCGGCTTTGGTCACTTTCCCATTACTGTAGGGTTTCCTCTCTGTGCCTTTTCTATCAATATTTTCATGGTAATTGTTCAGATGAGCTCTTCGCTATGACACCTCTGTAGTGGGAGTTCTTTTTCCAACCAGCAAGACCAGTGGTTAGAGTCTGACATGTTTTTGCCATGCTTCAGAACTTTTTTGAGAAAACTGTTTTGCTTTACGTTAAGCTCAAGTTTTTATTTTTTTTTGCATTCACTACTGACTGTTTTTTGCCAAAAAAAATTGATTTTTCTTTTTCATTTTTTTGCCTTACCCCAGTTTTTTATTTTATCTTTTATACACCTATTTTTATTAGGTCTTAGGTAGTTTTATAAGTTGATTTAATTTATTCTTCCTTTTTTTATTTATTCCTTTTAGTTTGATTTATTTTTTGATTTTTTTCTTTTCAGTCTTTATTCTCAGTTTTTGCTGTCAGCTTTGGCTGCAAGCCTTTAATTTTATTTTCCTAGTTTAACTAAAGTCTTACTAATCTTCTGTATATTTTATTTCTTGTTTTTGTATTTAATTTATAGTTTATTTTTTATTAATGAATCTTGAAAAGACTCAAAAAAAAAAACTCCTAAAAAGAAATCCATTTTTGTTAATTGTTTATTTTTTTTCTTCTTGACTCTCTTCTTTCTTCTTTCTTTCTTTTCAGTTTTCTTGTTGGGTTTTGGATGCCATCTTGATTTTACTTTCTTTTTACTAAAGTCTTTCCAGACTACTTATTTTATTTCTTTTTTATTTACTTTTATTTATTAGCTACTTATTTGAGCTGGTTTATTAAGAACATTTAAACTAAATCCTATTTTGTTTTTCTTGATGCTTGATCAGTTTATTTTTATTTTATAATTTTTCTAATCAATCATTGATTTCTTAGTTTACCCTCCTCAGTTTCAGCTGACTTTTATTTTATTTTATTTTATTTTTGTTTGGTTAACATTTAGCTTTCCTAAACTTCTGTTTTAACTATGCTTTATTTCTTAAGACTTTATTGCTTTTATTTTAACCTCTCTTTTATAAATTAAACCTTTTTTGATTAATTCTTTTTTTTAAGTTTAATTATAAATTATTTCATTTAGGTAAATCATTTTTGTTCATATTGGTTTAACCAGTTTTTCTTTTTATTGTATTCTTTCTTTTATTTTCTCCCCTTCTCCTGTTTGTACTGTTTCCTTTTATTTAACTTCTTCTATTTTATAGAAGAAATCTACATTTTATTTGCAATTTTAATTATTTATCTGTTAGTGTGTTTTATTTTTTCCCTCCTCCCCTTCCCTAATTATTTTTCACAAGATTTAAAAAAATAATAAATAATTTGGCATCCTTAGATAGGTGGTAACCTTCTTGTTTTTCAAGATGACTAACCAAAATAGTCTGTAAGAAAGGACCTTTATGGTGTTGCCTCTAAAGCAGACCCTCTGGTTAAAATGAAAACTAGTAAATGGGGGCAAGCAACCTCAAAATCCTTAATCCAGGAAAAAAAAAATCGCTATTAGTAGCACAGAAAGTTAAGAAAAGACCAGTATTAGTTCCAGTAAATCTATTGACAAGAATGTGCTGAAAGTAATGGAGGCACCAGTGAAGATGGCAGCCAAGGAATTGCCCTCATGCTAGAATCCCCTCCACCAAGTTGCATTATAAACATTACAGAATTTTTGGAAAGGGCTAAGAGTTTTGTACATCTTGTAAAAGAAGATGGACTCTTGGAAGACATCCAAGAATTAAAGATGTATGAAAAAGAATGGTGTCGTCTTTGTGGTAGACAAGCATATGTGCAAAATTTGTCACACCATGAAAGACACAGTGATTTGATCACTCATGTCCCTGAGAGTCAAACCACAAAGAGTTAAAAAAGGAACTTTTTTTTCATGTGGGACATACTGCTGCCCTCAGCTGAAGATTGCCTTCAGATGGTGAGGTGAGAATTAATAACCACAAACCTCATCTTATGGACCGAGTATGAGGGCTGAAGAAGGACCAGGTTAACAGTATTTGAGGTCCCACTTCAGGTGTTGGGAAAGAACCTGGCTGCATTCTTCATGCGTTATGGGCAAATTTTAGGTGCGACTTCCAACAACCTAAGTGGAGGATAGAGCTTTGACATCATGCTCAACTGATTGGCCTTCATCTCCATTCCCAACTGTCTGGACTTTTGTGGCTGGAAAATACCAGTCATTGTGATCAGCAGAAGACCCACTTGTTGGAGGTGTTTGCAGACTGGTCACCTCTCCCCCTCCTGTCCAGGGAAGAAAGCCTCTGAACTTCCGTCCGCAGGTGACTAAAATCCTCCTCTGGCCAATACTATTAGTTCCGCGGCACTTGTAATGGGCTTACCAATGACAAGGACTAGTGTAGACAATCCCTCGGTTGAATCCAGTCCCACATTCTTCCCAAAGCTGATGCCTTCCGCAAGTGCGGACAAGAAAGAAGAAGGGGAAATGGCGTGTCGTTGGTAGGGGCAGAGGGAAGAGCTAAACAGCAGGGCCTCAGTCTCCTGTAGTCCCGGGGATTATAACATCTACAGTCCCATTCCCTGTATCAGATCTAAGGGTGATGCCCTGGCTTCATACAGCAAAATAGCTACTCAGTACAGAAGTTAAATGAGCATAGCTAGGAGAAGATTGAAAACATGATGAGGTTAAAAGATGTTTTGGATGTGAAACAGGCCAATAAACAAAAGCCACTGGTGGTGCCGGGATTCTCATTCTCTATCCCGTCTTCCTCTTCATCTAAAAAAATATTCAGCCATCCGCCTCCACCCAAATCACTGACGAACACACCAACAAAAACAAAAGCATCTGTACAAGACATCCCGTTGCCATGACCATCTCCTTTCAAAAGCACCCCCGGTCAATATACCCAGATCTACACCCACAAATACACCTACTCCAACTTTTTCTCGATCACCCCCAAAATAAAAGAAATAGAAGTCCCGAAGTTCCGGACGTATTGGAAAAAAGAAAAAAAAATCAAACTACCATACCTACCTGGGGAAGACGTCTCCCATGTATCCCGGGAACAGGCAGAAAGGGGTTTTGCTCAGATACGAAACCCAAAAGACATATGGAATTTCCGCCAGGTAAACAGAAAAGACATTGAAGTTCCGCAAAATTTCAAAAGGACTAAAAGAGTACTGACTTTTGTGCGATCAGGTCCGGTAGACGGCTGATATGGGGCATGATCGAGGGGGCAAACATGTCTTAAATTAGTGCTTCTAGTGGCGTATGCGAACGAATACCAGATGACGGAATTGAAACAATATTGTTCTGGGCGGCTCCCCCGTTTTTGTTCACCCATCCCTGTATAGGGCTTTAAAGTTAACGTTTCCCGAGGATATTGGCGGCTTGTCTCTTGATGGCGCCATCAAGAGTGAGATGCGCACAGGACCAATGGGACAGGCCGTTGGTGTTCTCATCCCGGCCATGTTCAATGCAGAAGAACGACCCTAATCGGTTTGATAATGTCTGTCTGGTTGGCTAGTTTGAATGTCTGAGGCCTGAGGTCGGTGTCTCGTAGGGCAAGGCTCTCACATGACCTTCAGCATCTCGGGCCGAATATATAATGTGTGCAGCAGACCCGGTTATCTACTCGCGATTATGAAGGCATTCTGTCTAGTGAGGTTTCCCTCTATTCACCTTATTTTGATGGATGCTGGAGAGGTGTCTCTTGGCTGGTGAGCAAGTCTTTGAAAGCGGCATGTACTCTTGTCTTCGTAGATCTGGGAGCGGAGTCTTTGTATGCTGGATGTTACCATAAATGATAAGGCTCTTCGTCTCATTGGGGTTTATGTGCCCAATGACCATTCTGAGCGACCTGATTTGTTTCGGCGGATCGAGCCATTTTTGACGACATATCGTCGGGTAGTTTTAGCAGGTGATTGGAATGCTTGACCCCAATATAAATCGTATAGGGGCAAGATCGGGTACTAACAACTGGGAACTAACAACCAGAACTATTTCGGAACTATATCGATAAATTTTATCTTGTCGATAAGTACTGTAATGAACATCCTCGGGTGGTAGTGTAGACGAATAGGGGCGGATCGGCTACAGAGGTGCGTTCAAACTACCTTGACTGAGTCTTAGTTAAGAGAGTCAATGTGGGGCTCTTAGGATGTCCAAGTTTTCATTATATAATTTACTCGGATCATACGCTCGTTCTGGTTCGTGCAAATTTAGATAAGTGTAAGGTTAAGATGGCTGGTTATTGGAAATTGAACTTCATCATTATTTGGTAAGTATGATTTCCGGGACCAGCTGCTACTAATGCTGCAGCGGGGATCGACAGGGATTGTGGTTGGGAATATGTAGTGGGACAAATTCAAATCCAAAAATTAAGTCATTTGCTGCTGAATATAGTTGTTGGCTCAATATAGATAGATTAAAGGCGCAAACGGCATGTGAACAAAAAGTAGATCGGGTGATTAAATCCCGTGATAGTGGGGAAGTAGCTCTAGCTTGGGCAGAATTGTCCTCTTTGCTTATCAAGAAGGATCAAGCTCTGGTAGTTATGGCTGGTTTAAAACGAATGTCTTCCGAGGCAATGAATATGGCCGCTGAACTGCGTACAGAGGAAGTTAGGAATGCATCTCATCGACATGTCACGCGCGTCTCATTGCCGGATAATCGGACCGTGACTACAAACGCGGGCATATGTGAGGCTTTTCGTGATTACTTTCAGGATCTGTTCACCAGGGAGCCCAGTCTGAGTACTGCTCAGTTTGACGCCTACTTAACCGATTTTCCCTGCCTTGAGGCAGCTGAAGTGGTTGAGTGCGAGGTCCCATCACATAGTCAGAAATCATGGAGACACCGAAGCAGGTTGGCCAAGACAAATCTCCGGGATTAGATGGTCTACTCTAGGAACTGAGCTTCAGGCAGTCGCCCGTTTTTGTTCCTTTGCTGGCACTGATTTTCAACAACTGGTTGAAGCAGGGGTCTATACCCGTCAACGCTTCACCAAGGGTGTGGTCAAGTTGCTACACAAGGATAAGAACGGCGCGGATGGGATAAGTAACTTTCAGCCTTTAACAATGCTAAATACAGATTTAAAGATTTTAGCCAAGGTCTTAGCGAACCATTTTCAGGCTGTCCTATCTTGTCTGGTTGGCTCTGAACAGACTTGTGCTCTGAAGGGCAGGACTATCCAGGACAACATTGATATGGTACACTTGATCATCAAGCAAATTGACAGTTAAGCCGCGCCGATCAATTTAGATTAGTCTAAGGCATTCGATATGATGGGCCATCGATTTCTGGAGGCTGTCCTTTTGGTTGCCGGTTTCGGATCATATTTTCCCACCTGGATCTGACTTCTGTATGCGACTCCTGGTGCGTTGGTGGAAGTGAATGGGGTCCAATCAGAATCTTTCGTATTGTCTTACTCCATTCATCAAGGTTGTTCGCTTTTGCTTTTGCTTTGCGTTCTTGTCTTGGAACCTTTCCTTCGCAAGTTAAAGACGAATCTGGTCCTACGCGAAATTTCTCTACCTGGTGCTACCACCTCAGCCAGGTATTTTGCCTATGCTGACAACGTTTCGGTTCTTGTGTCAAGCAGAGCCGTGATTGTCAAAGTCAGCAAAGAAATCAGAGGGTACGAGGTTACAGGGGCCAAGATCAACTGCGATAAGTCTGTTGGCTTGCGATTGGGTGTGTGGAAGTGAGTCTCTCTTCCCGGACCTTTCCTTTGGACGGACGGGTCGGTCAAGATACTCGGTGTCTGGTTTGGTCCTGACCTCTTGCTGGAAATAAATTGGTCGGAGGTGCAAGAGCAGGCTGAGGCCGCAATTCGTCTGTGATCGCGGAGGAATTTTTCCTTAAAGAGGAGGGCGGAAGTATGTGCCTCACTCATCTACCCGATTCTCCTTTACTGACTCTCCGTGCTTCTACTTCCGTCTACCACACTAATTTCATTACTAAGGCTCTTGTCCTTTTTATGGGGAGGCAAGTCCGCAAAGCTACCTCGGGAGATCTGTTACCTCCATCTTTTGAAGGCAGTCTGGGTATGCCTAGCGTTGAGATTCGTCAACACACGCTCTGCATCGTGTTCCTAGATCGAATATGTCGCAATTCGGATGAGGATGGCGTATTCTGGAAGGAAGACACCCGTAAGAACTTCTCATCCCTGAGAAGTGAGCATTCATGCAAGGAGGAGCTCCCCTCCCCGTTTACCCTGAGGCGAGTGCTCCTTCTATGGTGAATGTCGTATTGTTTTTACAGGCGTCGGATAGCCTCTCCAACGTCTTGGCGCTGCCCCGAAGGGCATTATATCATGTACGTGATGATTTGATAGACGAGCTCGGTCTTACGAAGAAGGAGGCTTGCACAATATGACCTTGGATGCCCAGGTTGAAATGCCTCATTAACGTTGTGGCATCACTCGCCTGGCTGGTGATTTGTAGGGCCCTCTTGGTCGGCAAAAGACTTTGTTTGGCAGGTTTGGAAAAATCTCCTGGATCACTCCTTCTTTCATTACAGGGTCGTAGTCCCGTTGTGCAAGTTTATTGAAAGTATCATGGTTCACATGTTGCGCGGGAATTTTTTCGTCCTCGAGGTTAGTTCTGTCTGTAACAATATCGTACCATCGTTGACGAAGACTGAACATTATGTGTTCTTTTCTTGTTAGGTGTTATGAAAGTCTTGATTTTGACACGTCAGAAGAGATTCTGGTGTGTGGGTGGGGTGACGAGAAGTTCACTTTTTCCCAACTGATCTTGTATTTTAAGCATCAGCTTAAAGTCAAGAAAGAAAAGGCGGTGGATCACTTTTTTTCAGAATTTTGCAAAAGGTGGGTGAGTCTTGCGCGTTTGTGTCGAGTAAGAGGGACTGACTTAAAGTCGCACTTTGATGACGGTTAGGCATTAGGATATTGCTCTGAATGTACATTGGCAACCCTTGTCCGAAATTAGGTTAGTTTAGGGTTGTTTTTTGTCCTTAGTTTCTTCATTCAAGTTAACTTAGCTAGGGGTTGTATGCTCATTGGCCCCTTTTATTTCTACCCCCACGTTCTTTAGTTTAATTCCTTCTCCCCTCTGTCGTTAGGTGGTCAATGATATCAATTCTCTGCTGGATGTGGGGCACCTTTCGTTTTTTGTTTTTTTTTGCGGGTGTGATTTTCGTATTTGTTGTGTTTGAATGAGTGTGTGTTTGAGTGAGTGGTTGGAATGAATGAATCCCGCATTGATTTCGTCCAGTTAACTGATGTTTCTGCCACAATTAAGGATTGTGATTGTGGGAGGGTTATTACCAACAATATTTTATTTAGTTTCTTGTAAATAGTTTTGTGTCATTTTTGTAAATGCTCATTGGGGATTAGATTTTTAAATTGCTATTATATTCCCCTCCCCCAACAGATATGAATTGTACATATGGGGACTAGTTAGGATTTTTATCGAGATATTGAGGTATTATGATAGATGTAATAAGAATGGTAAGAATGCATTGTTTTAGTGTAAGGAATATTGTTTTAGTATTGAAATTTTATTTGAGAACCACGACTACAATATATAACAGGTTCACATTCTAGCCTCTTTTCTAATCCTCATCCCAACCTTTTTCATTTTCTTTCAAATCTGGCTCCCAGAGCCTTGTTCCTTATCAAAGATAAGGATATATTTTCTGACGAACGAAAGAGCTGGAAAATATAAAAAGGAGTTTGAACATCATTATCCCGTCCTCCATGGTGCCATGAAATCTGGGGATAACGCTCGCAGCTTGTCGGATCCTTGCCGGCTCCCAACCTGATTTTTATCAGAGATAAGAGTATATTTTCTAACAAATGAAATGGCCAGGAAATGTGTATAGCAATTTTGGAGGGAAAAGTCCCCGATATTTTATGAGCCTCCTAATCTTCATAAATACGGATAATTTACGTCTGTTTGGCAGTGAGTACTCGACCACCGTCTGTGATAATAACAGGTCGGCGACAGAAAAGCAGTCATCTTCAAAAAAGAATTACCTACTATGGGATGTCAAGAAAGAACGTCAGCCCACTTCTAAAAAGCTGTCGAGATCTGCCTCCTTGCACCTAGAAGATATCTGTCGCCAGCTTACGAACCCACTCAACTACAGAATTCATATCTTCCGACTGTTTCCTCCTCTATAAGAATTCAGAACAAATCTGAGTGTTTTAACCTTTAACAACAATCTGCTACTTTTTTAGGCACTAGGAAAAATATTTGAGCAAGCTTTTTCTTTTTTATGAACATTTTTCTTCCTTTAAAGTTAAAGGAAGTTTCTTCTCCCTTTCTTCCCCTCGTAATTATGTATATCCTTATACCCCTTTTTTGTGCATGTAAATAAACATCTTCGTTTATTAACACACCGAGCAGGAGTTCGAGTCTTTATTCTCCCGCCGGAAAGAGCCGGCTAAAAAGCGAGAATTGTCCACTCTAATCTTTCAAGCGTTGTTGCTTTTTTCAATTTTGTCGCATTTTTATCTCAACCCTTTCATGTGGAAAAGCCGGGACAAATTTCCCATCGTATGTTGGGTCAGTGTTTGCTAACTGTTTGAATTTAAGACAGAAGAAGACTGTCCTTTTCCCTATTTTTCTTTTTTGGCTTTGTGCCACATTTTATATATATATATATATATATATATATATATATATATATATATATATATTGTTCTTCGCTATGGTACCTAGACTTTATTAAGCGCAGTACTAGGCTGGCGTCAAAATCTCATAAATTTACAGTTGAGTTGGCTAGATGTAACAGTTTCTTTTCTCGCACTTCTCGCTTGTGGAACTCCCTTCCAGGCACCATGCTTTCCAGCCAACTTTAATTTTCAAAAATTTAAATGCAATGTCAATTGTTATCTTCTGTCCTCCTGATTACTTTTTTTTTTTATTCTCGCTCATTTTTATTTTTTCTGCTTTGCTGGGAATATTTGTCCCGTCTTTCTCGCATCCAAGGGTTGAGGTTAAAAAAAATTGCGACAAAACGTGAGTAAAAAACAGCAAGATTATGGCGGACACTCTCTTTTAGGTGCGGACGAATAAAGAAAAAACTCCTGCTCGGTGTGTAACAATAAAAGAAGAAAGTGTTTATTTACATATACAGAAATAAAAGGGTAATAAACTTAAAGGGATAAAGACAATTAAGAGTGAAAGAAAGGGAGAAGAGGAAATGTCCTTTAAGAGAAGAGAAAATGTTCATAACAGAAAAAAGGCTTGCTCAAAATATTTCTCTGGGCACCTAAAAAGTTCTTTAAGCGAGTAGAATTTTGTTAAGGCTTAGAAACACTCACAGTTCTTGTAGAGTAGGAAAATTGTTGGTAGACATAGGAATCTTGCAGTTGAGTAAATTCGTAGGTCGACGTCCGAAGTCCAGTGAACACAACAGAAGGAATGGTGAAGAGATGCAGTTTTCAATTGATTTTTAGTAGTGGGCTGGCAGTCTGTCTCTCCGGCCCGGCGGGAATTTCTTCTTTGGTTGAAAGTGGTTCTGAAGTTGACTGGAGCTCCCTATCATCGACCTCACAGACGGTGGGCTGAATTCTCACTGCCAAATAGACAAAGATTCTCCAAATTTATGGAGATTTGGTAGGCTCCGATGGATCAGGGACTTTTCCTTCCAAAATCATTGTACAAATTTCCTGGACCCTCTATTGGGCAGAAAACACATTCTTATCTCTGATAAGAATCAGAGCTCTGGGAGCCGGTTTTGAAAGTAATGAAAACATGTTGAAGTGAACAAGCTGTGAGGTTTCTCCCAGACTTTATAGCACCATGGAAAGAATAATGGTGGTGGAATTCCTTTTTATATTTTCCAGCTCACTCGTTAGTCAGAAAATATATTCTTATTTCTGATAAGAATCAAGGCTTTGGGAGCCGGTTTTGAAAGTAAAAAGAGGTTGGAGTGAGGATAGAAAAAAATAGCGAGAATGAGAACTTGTAAAAAATATTGTTCTCAAATTAAATTCCAACAGCTTCTAATTCTTCCACACTCAGTAACCCCTTGTGTCTTAGTGGCTTTACTGCCTTGCTTGGGGTAAACTTAATTAAAAAGAATAAAATATTCTATAAAAAAATTCTATATTGCTATTCATTCAAAAAGTACATTTAAAAAAAAAATCATTTATAGTCCTTTGAATTTCTCTTACATACAACCATTGTTTAATGTTTAGCATTGTTTCTTTATTCATTTCAGTAAACAGTGAATGGATGTTTTATTTCTTTATGTAATATCTTGTGCAATTGGTCTCGAGTCATCTGAACAATAGTATCGTGTAACTTACCCACCCACTGCTCAGATTTCCACAGGAGAAAGTAACTCTTGGTTATCTGCGAGAATTGTCTTGAGTTATCTTTTCTTGTTTGTATTTTCAGAACTTTAGTCCCTACTTGACCTAACCAAATTAAAACAAACACGTGAAAAATAACCTTTGTTGAATATTCTTCCTACATTACTCACGTATTGTCTTCAAAATCTGGAATAGTTGTTAATGCTTTAAACTTGCATTTGGAGGTAAGTTGAATCTGCTGAGGCTTTTGTTTCTCTAAATCAAAGATTTGTTGTAGTAATTATTTATTGGTTTTGGTTACTCACAAAATAACATCAACCATCAGTGCATGTGCGTCCATAAAGTTCGGTTTGCGGGAAATTTTAAACTAAATTCCTTATCTCTATTAGTAGGTGGGAGTCAATATAATCTTTAAAAATGTAATGTTTTTGTTCGGACTCTAACGAATTAATTATTTTATCATTACAATTATTTATTTTGCATTGATCATCTGATTTTTTCAATTAATTTTGTATTACGTTTCTCATCAAAAAGTTTTATTTTTTTTAAATAAATTGTAAATTAAAATGATTGATTGACGACACAATCATTTTTGTCAGGAAGCAAATTATTAAGTTTTTCTTTTTTTTTTCGCTTTACAATAAAAAACGCAAATTATTAAGAAACTGCTTACAAAATTTTATTTTAAAATTTTGAAAATGACAGAAAATAAATTTAATAAAATGTGCACTAAAGTAAAAAACCGTTTACCGCTGATTAATTAAATTGTATTATCCGCAGTTCACGAATTTCGTAAAAATCAAGACTTTAAAAATGTATTTGTAATTGCAGTGCGAATCTAAATCACACTCGACATTCAATATTTACCGGGTGCCATCCAAAGAATATGAATGGGAAGTAGATTATTTACCTGTTTTCCTCTTCGTCTTCTCTTCAGTAAATCCTCGGTTTGGAATGGGGTGAAGATTGTTATTATTATTTTTTATTTACAGTAAGGTTCACCCTATACAAGACCCGAGAGCCACTCGAGGTCGAGAGTTATGTTAGAAGGCCCTTTGTGTGTATAAGAATGGAAGATAACGGTTAACCCTAGCCTTGTACAGGTTAAGTAGTGATCGGGAAAACATCAGTCGGTTCCACAGGGCGGTGGTTCACAGGAAGAAGCTGCTCGAGAACTTCTCACCGACGGAAAACGGAGAGAACGTGGGTGGTTTGCTACTATGTAAAAGTGGCATGGTATGTTCTTGCTGTGAAGATTTATATTTTATGACTGGGTAAACCATAAAAAGCTGCCTCTGCCTTATACTTGCACGCACTACAACAAAAAAAATGTAATTGTTATGGTGCAGGTTTTAAAGTTCATTCTCACAAACTCTTTAACAAAAAAAACCTTAGTTAATGACAATGTTCTGTTACTTGTATAATGACAAAAAAAGAAAGAGTACGTCATTAATGTGCAAAGAACATAACGAATGACATATAGTTTTAATTTATTTAGAAAAATACTTCTGAAAACAGAAAAATTATTCCAAGTTAGCGACTGTTTTTAAAAAAATCGCATGCAAGTGAAATCAATAGAATTTTTTTTTATAGATAAGGACAATTCCTCAGAGAATTTAAATCATCAATTTTTTTTTTGTCAAAAGAAAGCCCCCAGTTAGATAAAATCTGCTCTGAAATAAAAATTGCAATAAAACTAAGACATTATTTAATTGGAAATGATTTTAATTGATTTTATGAATAAAATATATTATGGACTTTGTGTCCATAATATATTTTAAATCTTTTAAAATTCTGTATTAATTTGCATTGGTCAAGTGATATTGTTTACTACAATTCAGCAACCTCCCCCCAGTATTTTAAGAAGAATTTTTATTTTTGTGCATAAATAAATATGCCAACTTTTGTAAATATGGATGTCCATAAAAAAATGGTATTAAAATAAAAATAAAGGCAGTAACAAGGTACATTTAAAATTTATTGGTAATTTTCTAACATTTCCTCAACAAACATCTTCATTAGTAAAACTATAAAGCTAAAGTTTTCAGTAAAATATTAGAATGTTTAAAATATTTTAATTTTTTAAAATTACTGGGTAATTAAAAAAAATTATCTAAAAAGGCATTTATGTTGTATTCATCGTGTAATTTTACAAGTATTTCTCTCTTACATCTATCTTGCAAAAATAAATGTGTCAACAACATCCACCTTCCTGTTAAAAATGCTTTTTTGTGATATTTTAACTAAAAGTAAGTAATATTTGTTCTAATTCAGATTAATTAAACTTTAAATCAGTTAATCTTCCTCAAGTTTTGGCAAAGGATATTTTATTTTTGAAAGATTTTTTAATAAAGAAAATTATGTTGTATTTGACAGATTTGTCAATATGGCCAATTTTACTTTTAATGATTTAAAAAAAAAATCATTCCAATCAATTTAAATTTGATTTTGCTTATTGGATTAATTAATTTAATCATTTAATCTGATGTACAGTGTAACCCGGATATAAGAGAGTTGTCGGGACCGGAGAAGAAGAAGTCTCTTATATCTGGGTTTGGTCTATTTTATATACATTAACATAGGCTCTAATTTGGGACCAGAGAAAATCTCTCTTATATCCGGGTCATACTGTATTAGCTTACAATTAAACTAAAATAAAAGCAAGATTTTTTTCATTTTTAAAAATTTTAAATGCATTTGAAAATCTTAGGTATAGCTTTTTTTTGTTTTTTGTTTTCTGAAGGTCCCTACTGACATATTTCTTTTTGCCTAGTTGTTATAGAGTAGTGGTTCCCAATCAGTCATTGGCACAAAAGCTCTGAAGGATTATAGTTCTTTTTGTACTGTGTAATGAACTAATTCCATATTATCACATTTCCTCCTTTCTTGCTGAGTATCTAAGTTATCAAAGTGAATGCACTGAGTAATTTCTTCAAACCAGCTCCTTGGCAATTATCACAGCAAAAACTGGCCTTGAAAGATGTCCATCTTTCTACATCTCCCTGTTGTTTTCATGATTCCCTTCCAACACTCTGGCAGCATATAAAAGATCAAGATATGCAGGAAGTTCTGTCACTGTAAGAGTTTGCCAGTGTGTTTTCTTGCATTTCCATTTTACAATCATTTCGATAATTTCAGAGGTCAAAAAAAAAAAAAAAGTTCCAAAGCTTCTTGCTTTATTTTCACTGTCAATGTGAGTCCTTGATTACCACTAAAACCATTTGCACCACAAGTTTTCAAAGATGCATGTGGAACATTGAACCACTTTCTCTCTTAGATCGAGTTGAATAGCCACTTTTAGGAACTGAAATACGGTCCTGATCTCAATCTACACCATTCACAATGTCATCATCTTCATCTGATATCTCAGCATCATCTTTAATATCATCAAGCTTACCATCATCATCTGACTGAATAGAATTATCACCACTGTCAGAAGATTTATCTTATAAAATTATGCTACACTATGGTAACATAAAACATTTTTTGTGCAAGATGCAAAAATTCTGCTTTCCTATCAACTCCATGTTCTTGTGCCAGACACAAAACTTAGTTGGTAGAAACAGCAACTCTCAAAAATAGGTGTAACTTAATAAAACAAGTCGACCAGTACATAAAATTTCAAAAGGAACAACACATTTATTTACAATTACAAATTGGAAAAATACAAAACAAGGGGTTGCACAAAAATTTCCTTTTGTGTTGTGCACCTCTTTGGGCAGGATAACAATTTGAGTTAATAAAAAGATTTCACTCAGAAACAGGAAAAAATACAAGTCACCAAAAATGTCGATAGGACCAACAGATTCATATACAAAATATATCCATTCAAAAATAAGGGAAAACTCGGAGTAAGAGGATTCACAATATGGCACAAAGCACAATCTTTTAAATGACACCAACCTCCGTTGTAACAGCTTTGTAAAGGACCTCTCAGCCTGAAACAGAATGGATGTAGGCAAATTCTTGTAGGTTCTAGGTGTGGGGTGAAATTTGTTGTATGAATCTGCCTTGGAACTGTCATGTCACATTTATAACCTTTCACGGGACTGTCATTTTATGTGATGTCTTGTGAAAACTGCCCCAGGTGAAGTTGGCGCTCTGCCATTTTCTTTTCAACTCTCTTCCTCCTTCCCATCTGCTGATAGCAGTCCTTTTTATTCTCAATGGAGGTCATGAAATTCGGCTCCAGCTAAAATTTTTAGGTGCTAGAAAAACTTGATTCCCATTGGTCAATAAAATCCACTTTCAAGTATTCAAAAAAAAAAAAGATCTTGGCGCTTTGCCGCTTGAACCTAAAAGGCCATAAAAAGTGCACAAAATTTAACTTTTTTTTTTTATACAACAAAATAAAATATTTATAATCTTCGAGCATTTGTATAAGACGATTGGCTGCTTCCTGTGCAGAATACAGATTGTAGCTTCCATATTCAAAAAGAAAAGAAAAAAAGAAATTAAATTAAAATAAAATGAAATAAGTGAGAGTGATGTCAAAATTGTTTTCGGTAAAAAAAGAAAACAGTGTCCTCACTAAACTAAGATCCTTACTATCGGTAATATGCACATGGGGAAAAAAGTAAACAATTTGTCAGCTAATGCATAGATGCAAAATAAGCGCCCAAACCGGGTCCCTGGGGACCCATCACTGGTGTGGTCATAATTCCTAAAAAATTATCTATTCACTTTTTTTTTTCAAGTTACCGAAATTGATATTGAAATATTTGTAATAATTACAAATATTCCAATATCAATTTCGGTAACTTGAAAAATAAAGTGGATAGATAATTTTTGAGGAATACCCGGAAAATGACCAAAAAGCAAAAACCGTGTACAACGTGATACAAAAATAGTTTCCAATTTATCTGTTTTGGGTCCTCGGGGATTCAGTATCGGTACTTAACTTAAGGGTTATTAATTATAAAATTATTTTATAATTAAAGAAATAACGTAATTTCAAAATGTGCAGTAACATTTGAACGGGACCATGTTGTTTGTCACCTCAAATATACGAGAAGAAAATTTGTTCTATTCACACAGTAATTGTAAAAGTAAACTGAAATAATGTCAACTTCATTTATTTATTTATTTATTTATCTATCTATTTGTGTCGAAAAAAAAACTTTGGATTACATTTGTCATCTTGTTAAAAAAGATGGTCACAAAGAAACTAAATGACTTCTAACTTCATTCATCTGTAACAAAAACCCCAATGATAAGATAAGAAACATTGTGATACTTACCAGACAAGTTCCAAGAAAAGTTGTGGGGTGGGGTTATATAATGAGTTTAAATTCCATCTACATAAATTCATAACAAAACACTTTGTTACTAAGTAAGTTATTAGATAAGTTATAGCCGGTTTTTTTTTTCAAGTGTTTATTTTCCTGTTTGTTGATCCACACATACTTTTGTAGTGCAGCAGAATTGCCTGACCTTTTTTTTTTTTATTTAAATTTTTGTTTTACTTTTATTGACAAAGAAAGAATGGCAAACAAAAAGCGCAATATCACAATCAGCAAGTAGTAAACGTAAACCAAATGTTGTTGTGAATTTTTTTAATATCAGCAAAAATCTATGAAACTTATTCTCTGCTAAAAAAAAAATTGATCTGATTAGGAAAAACACATCTGATTACGTTTCGAAAGGATTAACGATTAGGAAAATAATACGACCGTGGCGAAAAAGGTTTTTCTGCTTAAAATAACTGTTATTTAATTTTCTGACTTGTTTTGTAGTTCGTTTTATTTTATTTTATTTCTTTTTTTTCCACTATGTCAAGTGATTTTAATGACGATGCTCAACCCATTATTGTGGGTTCGGCTAAAAATCAAGAAGGAAGACAATCAGCTCGTCACTCAAATAATACAGGTTGGTAATTTATTAAGTATTTAATTTGGTAACTAACTAGTGTTTTCCTTTGTTTTTGAAAACCTCTCCTGATTTTGTTATTTAATAACTGTCATTGAGAAACTTTTTTTTTTTTACGACTAAACAGTTGGTATTTTTTTTAGATTTCATTTTATTCTCGTAGAGAAATAATTGAAATTTCAGGACTAAAGATTGTTTAAGATTGGAACTACTTTGATTTAATGACAAAAAATTAGAATGGAGAAATAATAAAATTCCTCTTATTTTTTTTTTTAAGTAAACTCTCTAGCTAGTGTTTTTGTTAAGTTTTTTTAGTCTAAAAAATGGTTATGATGACCATTAAGACTAAAAGTACTATCAAACCCCCTTTTTTTTTTACCTTTCTAGTTTTTCGTTTCTTGATTTAATAATCACTTTCTTCAACTTTCAGTGTCTCTAATTGATTAACAATTCATGAGAACTAATTTCTGGAATTACGAAGAAGATTGTTTATTAAAGAAAATTCACGTGACAATAGAAAATCCTAAAACTAAAGTGATTATTACCAGTTGGCGAAAAAAACTTTTTCGGGCCAACTCAGAAGTTATGAAAAGTGTTTTTGTTTATTTTGTTTTTTTAAGTTAAGGAATATTACTGTCAGCATTACTAAAAGAAAAGAATGAAATTAAAATTATAACTGTCGTTTCAACCAAAAAAAAAAAAAAAATGCACCTTCAAGTCAAGTGCCGTTCTCAGATATTTTTTTAATGATCGGCTAGTAACGAAATCTTGTTTCAAAGTTCAGTTAGGATAAAAATGAATAAATAAAAAGAAATGACAATAATAATAATGATATTATTGTCAAAGTACTCTTTTAGATAGAAAAATCACCAAATGATTTACCTAGAGTCTGATGAGTTTTTTTACACACTGAACATAAATTGAGAACTGCAGCTTCTGCTTATTCCTTAAATTTAAAAACTAAATAACCAAAAGTTTAAAGACAAAGAGTTTTCGCTATGGTTTTATATTTTTTATGCTGAAATCTCACCGTGAAAAAGAAAAATGTTCTGTAAAAAAACAGAATTCGTAAAAAAAAAATATTTTTTTTTGTTTAAAAAGGTAGGTTGTTGTGAATGCGCAACTGTTTATTGATTTAAAATTATTTTATTATTTATTAAAAATAATGTTTTGTTGTTGATACTGTTTGGCAGAGAAAAAAAACATCACCTCTCCTCATTGTAGAAAAGATTGTTTTTTTAAATTCTTACAGAAGTCAATAAGTCAAAATGTGAATATTTTCCCATTAAAAAATTTATCAAATAATAATAATAATAATAGCAATATTGACGGAGGCAATTGTTTTTGTTTTTCTTGAAAAACTAGTTACAAACTACATTTTTTACAACAAAATTGTTTTAATAATCAGAAAACTTGATTTTTTTTTCACAACTGACACAATTATTTCCATTTTAAAATGAACCCATGTCCTAAATTTTTTCCAGGATAAATAATTGTTTAATTAAGTAGAAAAATGATTGAACGTTTACTTTACTATCCTTCTTGCTCTTGCACGTGTAATAATTTATTTTAAATCTCCTTTTCCTTCATTTCTTAGGATAAATTGTGAACAAGTGTCATTAGCTTTAAAAAGAAGGCCCCCACCTTCCATTAACGCTTACACGCCAGTTTTACGCACAGAGAGAAAGAACTAACTGAAAGAAGGTTGATGGATTATGATTGAGTAAGCAAGCAAGAAAGAAAAAACCAAAAAACAGTCAAGTTAGAAGTGTTTCTTCCTGTTACATTTTTCTTACCGTTGTTTATATTTTTTTTTTTTTGGTAATGTTTGACTTGAGTTTTTGTATTTTTTTTAAGAATATCTATTTAGCATTTAAATTTTTATTCTAAGCAATATTTGACATATTTTATAAATTTGATATGGACGCCTGTAAATAGACAAAAAAAAAAGAAAAAGTAAAAAACGGATAACAATGAAGACTAAGAGCCATGTTTTTAGAAATATTTCAAACTAGCAAAAGCCACATTATTGGCTTTTAGTTTTAAGCTAATTGATTGCTGTATTTATTGCATTAATATTTAAGCTTACCTTTTAAAAGTTAAATGATAATCCTTCTGCCGCCACTTAATTTAAAAACAATTTGATGCACATAGGTCCTTACTTTCCCTACAAACAATTATTTTTATTTCATGGGTAATTTTCACTAGATTTAGCAATTAATTTCAATTTTTCCCAAATGAATAATAATGGCTTGGAATTGTTAATTGGAGAGCTGAGTTCCAGTTCCCGTTGGGTTCATTATATTTACTTATGCGCAAATACCCTTGGGAAAGATATAAATCCACTTCTTCTTCCCCCTAGCTATGGGTTAATTAGTAAGACTTGTATCTCCAAACAATTCTTACAATCTAAAAATATTTTCTGGCTTTAAATAACCTGTCATGGGTTGATAAAGCATAGAAAATTAATGTGTTAAAAAATGAAATACTTTCTTTACATTTAGTAAGTTGTAGTGTTATATGATGTTATTAGTCTAACAAGTTTTCACTTGACTCTTATGAGAACTGGAAACAATGCTGCAAAATTAAGTAGATATTATTTCAGCCAATCATAATTCATTTATTAGTTAAAACATTTGCATTAATATAAAAACACAATGTATTTTTTCTTTTTTACTTATGTGTAAGCCACATATCAAAATTATTTTCAGTGAGTGGGCACCTCGAGTGGGTATAATGGTTAGCAAGCTTGTCTCACTAGAACAATTACGGCTGAGTAGTGAGTTCGATTCTCGCTGGGTGCCCCCTAATTTCGGCCTTGTGCCACATCTAAGCTATGCTTGGAAAATCGCTATTTTCAGTGAGTTGGTTATCTTCTGCATTTTATAACATTCATTATTTTCAAGTAATGTTTGTCAATCCAGTTGTGGATTATTGTGAAACTTTATACAGACAGATTTACTCATTCACAGTGCTGTCTCTATAAACTGACAAATGTTTTTTTTCATGCCCAATTCAAACTTTTGCCTTTCTTAAAATAAAAAAAAAATGAATACCATAATTTTGCTTATTTTCTTCCATCTTCAATGTTAGAATCAATAAGCAATAATTACATTTATTTTGACAATCTAAAAAAAATGAATTCTTATATAACATCTGTCATAAGACAAAAGAGAAATTTTCATATGAAGTGAGTTTAAATTAAATGATTCTAATGCCACCTAACTGTAAAAACATGATAAAATGTAACATGTGATCATCTTGTGTGTGTTAGTTACTTGTTGTAATGGTGTAACCATTTGTGAAGTTAGTAATAAACTGCAGTATCTGGAGTAAGTACTGTTTTTTACTAGGTTACTGAAATCAAATTCAACTTGACAGATTTGATTAAGGTCATCAGGTTTTTGTTGGTTACTAATTTTACTAAAGGAATACGGTGCACTCTTTACCAAATAGGGTGACTGACTATTTGGTAAAGAGTGCATTGTATTCCTTTAGGATTTTGTATTGTGTTGTGTTCTATGACACATGATCAGTAGTTAGCTTCTGCCTGTCTCTTACTTTATTATACACTTTCTCTTCTACTTAACATATGCAAATAGGTATAATCCTATTTACCAATCCACTATAGTAGTGTCTAAGTAGAAGTGGAATTTGTTGTCAGACAAGTTAAAAGGAAGTTGAAAACACTTGTGAAAAAATAAATGAAAACACAAAGCAAGCAGTTATATAGTTTTATTTGTTGTACAGTGTACTGAAATGAAGAAGAGTACTATACTTATTAATTTCATGATTGAATAGATCAGTTTTCATTAACCCTTTGAGCCCTGACCACCACTTTACCAGTGGTGGAGAAAAATGACTTAATGCCCAGCATTAAGTTGAACAGTAGTTAAACACTTGTAACTATTTTTATATCTACCGTGAAACATTACATACCAATTATTTGCGAATTTTGACTCAGGAGATGAGGCAGAAGGGTTAAAATTGTTCAAGAACTCAGGGCTCAGTGTTGGGTTAACATTGTCTTATAGTCATATTGATGTTGGTAGTTGTTGAGTTAAATGTTTCACTATATGGAGTTAGTAATATTTGTATCATCACTCTACTGTGTAAGATAGTAGTTGGTAAATAGTCGAGATGTTTATGTGGGAGTGTGTATATGAGATCTCTATCCAGCCATTTAATGTTAATGAAAAAATAACCTACCTTGGGCAATGACAGTTTAATCTCCTCCATTGTATTCCTCCTTCGAACCGTACACATTTATTCCAGTATTCTTCCATTTTTTTTAAAACAACCTGTAAAATCCTCTTTCAGGATTGCCATCAGCTGTCTTGTATTCTCTTTAATGTTGTTATAGTTTGAAATTACCTCCCTTTCAGCAATGATTTTAACTTTGGGGAATAATCAGAAGTTTCAGTGAGCAAAATCAGGACTGTAGAGGGGATAATAGATCTGACAGATGCAATTTTAGGGTAGAAATCTGTTTGCATTATGAACCTGATAGCCACAAAGTACACAAGCTCATTCAGTGGCATCTCACTGATAACTAAGTGACCCAGAGAAGCTTCTAGGCACAGGTCCTGCATCTATGACTCATAAGAATCTAAAAGGACACTGTAAACTTCCTATCTGTGTGTCCCAGAGATGTACATCGATTCTCCATGAAAAACAATACATTGCACACAAACAACCCGTAACAGTTATGAGGTAGTAAAGGGAATTTGTTTCAGTAAGAAAGGATATCAGTCTAATGATGCATCTACATTTAATCTAAAATGTAACTAATATATCTGTAACCGAATGTGAATAATTTGGCAAATGAACTATGATAGATATTAATGGTAAATATTTTATTTAAACATATTTTGTATTTATAGATATTTTATTTAAACATATTTTATATTTTTGTTGTTAAATATATATTTTAAAACTATTAGTGCAAACATTTTAACTAAGAAACGGAGACATATTTGTTATAATTGGCTGAGATAATATATACTTAATTTTGTAGCATTGTTTCTAGTTGTCATGAGAGTTAAGTAAGTGGAAACTTGTCAGGCTAATAACATCATTTAATAACACTACAATTTATTAAGAAATTTTATTTCGACCCACTGAATTTCCTGAGGAACCACACAAATCACAATATGTGGGTCCTGGGGATATACTACATTAAAATCCTAACAGCATCAGGAAAGTGGCTGTTCAGTGTTCATACTTATGTTGTAAGGTTCTTTCTGATTGGTTGCTAGGTTATATCACAACCTATTCTCAAGATATTCAAAATGGCTGGATGCTTTCCATCGAGACCTTATGCTGTAAGGAAATTGATATCAAAGACCATGGTCATTACTCTCAATACTAATTTGTATAAAGATACAAATGCTACATTGAGAATACTGAATTTAAAAGCTGAAAGAGTCTTGAGAGATTCTAGGTGATTTTGGTAAATGGTCTTCTGCTGTGTTTTAATTAGAAAATATGGTGTTCTTTCATTAATTAACTCAGTCAGGGCCGGTGCATTTATGTCCTGAACGAGGTGGGGGTCTGATTAGGGGCTTTGGGCAGTATTTTGTGACTCTTGCTATCTTATCAACATTTGCTTTTTTCTACCTTCATTTATATACATTTCAAATTAAACTAAGTGCAAAAGGATGAAATATTTTCACAGATTTTGATTTTATTTTAGGATGTTTTTTTTTTTTTCATCCAAATCCATGAATTTTTGCTCATGCTAAGTTTTGAAAAACACTATAAAATTCAATATTTTTTTATCCATAATGTTGAATGTGTTAATTTATTCAACTTTTTAACAAGAAAAATTTCAAGTTGATGTTAAAAATTGCAGCAAAACATTGTTGACTTATTGAAGATGGAATGATCTATTATGACATGTCTGTAATTTGTTTTTAGATACATTGTATTTATTTTTAATTTTTCTAATTGAATTGTTCACCTATATTGCATATGATTGTACATAATTAGGTTACAATAAAATTTGTATTTTATATGAAAATTGAGATGTAGAAGAGCGGGAGGAGGGGGCATATCATAGATTGGGGGCGGACAAGACCCTTGCAACACCCTGATTTTAGTCCTGTGTATTTTTAAAAACTTATTTGACTCCCAATCTTGGAAGAATGAAAATAGTCATCACATACCCACTTTTTATATTACACAACTCTGTCACAATTTATGGTGGGTCATCTTGTTTATATGGGCTATTGCCACAGGCATTAAATGTATGCACATGGCCCTCTTAGTGCAACTTGTAGATGTTGGAAGAGAGATAAATTGTATGAAAATTCATTTAATATAGAATAATAATTTTTGGTTTCTTTTCTTTTTCTATAATTATTCCTGCATTTTATATTTTTCTTACTTTGTTTCTTTTGGTAGATATGCCGAACAGGTCATTTTCTTCCTACTGTAACAAATGGTGGTATTTTGTAGCCGTCAGCTTTTTAATTGGTAGTGCTGGATTGATCATCATCAGTTACTTATGGGAGACACAACATAAAGATATTCAGAAAGTAAGTATAACTTTATGGCTGGTATATACCAGAGACATTTTTATTATTAATTAGATTTTAGAAACACTTTGCTCCTTAACTTGTTAATATATTAAGTTACTTTTTATTTTTACTGTTCCCCTTTGGGGTTTAATACTATTAGATTCTTATAGAATATGATAGTAAAACTTCCCCTTTAAAAGATAATGACCTCTTTAGAGGGATGACTAGTGTAAGTCAAACCTGTACCTACCTTTTTGACTCTGGTGTAAGCCAAACCTGTGTCTACCTTTTTGATTCTGCAGTTAACTGGAAATAATATTTACTTTTTTGACTCCAGTATAAACCAGCCCTAGGTCTATCTATTTATTAATTCATTGCAATATTTGTCCTATAAAGCTTATATTTGATATTAAGTATACCCAACAAGGTTTGATATGTTGTTAAATTAACTAACCTAGTCTAACTTGTAAAAGTACTGCAATAATATTTATTTTTTTATTGCTAGCAAAATCATCAAAATATATGGAAGAAAAGGTTTCAGTTTAAACTGACACCAAAAGGATATGGGTTGTGAATATAGCAATAAAGATAAGGACAACAGTCTGAATTATGTAAATATTGTAAATAGTTACAATACCTCATCTCCAAAATATAGACAAATATCAAATAAATAGTATACAAAAAAGTCAATGTTTTCTCCACTTGTGGCAGAATTTGCAACTCACATAACTGAAGAATTTCAGTCTCTGTGTATTTTCATGGGCCAGTGCATCTCTACAAGTGGCTCAGGATGGATGTGAGATGGATGCTTTTATTGAATCACCATCTCTAGAATGATTACCAATCAAGTTTATAGAACCCAGTTTGTCCTGCTATTCAACCCATAGTTGTGAGAAGAGATGGATTCATACCTTTTCAAAGATTATTTGTGCATATAGTGAATTTAGCAAAGATGGCTGGAATTTGAACTCAACTCATTACACCACCTACACATCCAGATAGTATACAGCATCTTCTCAAATGACAGATTATGGATGTCAAGTGTGAAATAAATTTTTTTTTCAAATGTCATGTATCTTGCATGTCAACCTTAAAATTCAATGATTGTAAAAAAATAGTCTTTTAGGGATGTAAAATTTCTGTCATTCAAGTAAACCTGTAAAAATCAATTTTTACAACTTCCCTTCTTTCTTCTTTATTTTGAAATGAATTCAAACATCATTAACTAGTTTCTTCCATTTCTAATGTTCAGAAGAGCAACATCCCTTCGTTCCACCAATTCAAATATCTGCAGCATGTCACATTCACAGGATTGAATCATCCTTATTCCATTGGTAAAGAAGTTCTATTCAGACAACTTCTTCCCAAGAATTACTACTCTGTGGAACAGGCTTACAGCTATTTAGTGTTAAAACACCGGTTCCTGTATGATCACTGAAGGTCAGCAGTGTCAAGCCTGGTCAGTACCTAGATGAGTGACTATTTGGGAATATCAGGTGCTATAAGCTTGGATGTGTGGGTGGTGTAATGGATAATGGCTCAGAATTGAGTTCCAATTTCAATTGGGTTCGTTATATTCACTTAGATGCAAATACTGTTGGGAAAGGTATGAATCCACCTCTTTTCCCTTAGTTATGAGTTAATTAGTAAGACATAATCACTAAATCATTATTAACTCAAAAACAAAAAGTCTTAAAATCTAAAAATATCTTCTGCCTTTAAATAACCTGCAAAGAGTCGATAAGTGGAAAAAATGAATCAACAAATCATTCAGTAACTATTTATCTTGAATGGCTCTTTGCCTTGTATTGGGTAGACATTTAGGAAATAAAAAAAAATTCTCTCTGTTTAAAACCCATGCAATGAGTGATGTGGTCTGAGGAATTGGATTTACTAGTTGTGCTGTTTTTCAATTGCTTTCACTCTTACATTGTAAATACAATTCAGTACTAGTTGTCACAACTCCTACTAGCAACTGCAGTATTTAGCTAACTAGAATTGGTTGATTGATGCTGTTGTAGTTGATTATGTTATTTATCATCTGCTATAAATCATTGCATATATCAAGTCAATGTCTATTGATGTTTGCCTATTTGTGCAACTGGAGAGCTGCTGCCCACTCTATTTTTTTGTCATTAAGATTTGCACCACTACATCTCTAAGGTTTTGTCTACCCATTGACCTGTCTGACTAAGTTGGACCTGTCAGGAGATAAACTCCCACCAGTATCACTCTCCAGATACTCTCCACTCTGCCACATCGAGGTACTTAATCATGGAGTGGACAAGTTTTCTGATTGATTGAAGATGTTTATTGTCACTGCTAACAATTAACAAATGTGAACAATTTAAGTAAATACTTACAGAGAAAAGGTGCAACAGTTTAACATTAAGGTAGAAGCATATAGGTCTCTATGAATGTTAAATTAATAAACTCAAAGAAAATGTTTCACGGAAATTACTTCAGGTAAATATAAATTCAAAAAGTCATTTAATATTATTATTTAGTTTCTTTTCTTGACATTATAAAAGAATTTAATTTTATAATATTTTTGATAACTTATAAACAATTATGTAAAAGTTTTCTTTTTACACATTTATAAGGATAAAGTATCATTTTGAAAACCAACTATAATTGCAAAATTATACTGAATTCAGCTGTTTTTGAATATCAAGTAGAAAACGACTGTTTATTCATTGATATTTTTCAGACAAAGCAAGAAATAATTATTTTTCATAGGAATTATCTTTAAAATATTTAAAGTTTGTTTTGTGCTAATTATTATTATTATTTCCTGAAATTAAATAAGTGTATTTTCATTTTCTTTTTTTTTTAAATATTGACTGCATTAAAATATTACCTGACAATGAAAGGACGAGCCTTCAAAGTGAAATTATTTTTTATTTTAGCTAGAAATGTTTTATTGGATCTTCTAATTAAAAGAATGATAAAGATTTGTTATAATGACAAAAAACAACTGAAGACTAATTAATTAAACATGGCTGATGAGTAAGAAAAAATTACTTTGACCTAGTTCTTATTCTGAAAGTGATGGTGATTCAAGATATTTTGTAAATTTTGATAAAATTAATGAAAGTAATGATTATCCAGAAATATCTGATGAGATATTTCATTGATATGATACCATACATTGCCTCTAGTCATATATAGTGTAGCAAATGTTAAACCTTTCACTAGATGCAAATGTGTTTGATAACCCTGTCAGCAGCAGCAGACCCCTGTTCAGATTTTGGGCATGCATAAATAAAACTGGGAGCATTCATTGTCTGAATTCCAAGAGGCTAGCTCTCTTTTTTTCACTTTGTGCAGAGGTTGAGATAGGATGCTAAAATTAGTTCTCCGTGTAATAGATAATACACATCTGACTCTTAAAGCCACCAATAGAGTAAGTTTAACTTTTTCTTTATTTTCTACAGAGACTTGTTTAAGAACATGAATTTGCACTTTCTTTCTATACACAAAAATGTTCCCAATAGAATCTCGATTTGTTTCACTCTCTTGTTTGTCTATTTTCTTAACCAATTGACACTTTTAATTTAGATTCAACACACATCAACTGAAATGACAACTTTAACTTAATAACAGCGATAAGAATTTTAGGAGAGAACATAATTGCATTTCTCATTAGAATTTTCAAAGAGATCTCCTATCTAGCAGTGTGTATCTGCATGTGTTGTGTTTTACATATATATATATATATATATATATGTAGGTGTTAGTAGTATGTAAAATAATACCTGGACAAAAGTAATGATAATGGGATAAAGTAGAAAAGCTTTTTCAGAAATGCTTTTCGGCTCAGAATGAGTCAAACCCTGTGTGTAAGGAAAATGAACTGGAATCTTGAGGAAGTGATAATAAATAACCTTAACTATTAACATCTGCTGGATTTGAAATTAACCCACTCTGAGTAAATCTGTTTTTTCTCTAATAGTTCATATGCCACAGTGTGCTACTATTGATTTTGTAATGCTTAATGATATTTTATATAAACCTGATTTGAGGTTGACTGAAGAGAATTTGCGAGATCAGACTGGCATTTATTAGGTTGAAATTGTAGTCGGATGTGTTACAATGAAAAAGTTAACTATGGTAAAAAAAAAAAAAAAACAACCTTGCACCAATAAAAAGTGTATATATAAAAGAAAAATCAAGAAGTTTTAGTCAATTGCTAATAACTCTTGAGGAGTGGACAGAGTGATTCCTGGAGTGTCTGTCTATGAAACTCTGAATTTGGGATGCTGAAGGTAACATCAGTCAGCTAATTGAAAAACGTTTTTTACTTGTGATGTGTTACATCCTTCAGGACGTCATCAGACTAAATTTGTTATGTTGGCAGGACTACACATGGGCACAAATGAGCAGTGCTGGGGATTTTAGAATTATTTTTTTTTCCTAAAATTCTAAAGTTCCCAGTAGCCCTCATTTGTGCACTTGTGTGGTCATACCAGCATAACAAATTTTGTCCAATGCACTCCTGAAGGATGGATGTCACAAGTAAACCTTTTTCACTTTGTCATACAATTTACCCAATATTGTTCTTGATATATAAAAAAATATATGAGTGAACATTGAAGTCAACACCCAGAGGTGACAGTCTGTTTCATGCTAAATATAATCATCAGGCCATGTGCCATGTTTAACATGAAACAGACTGTTGCCTCTGGATGTTGACTTCATTATCCACTTATATAGTAGCCTGAAGATTGTGTTCAAGCACGAAACAGACTTTCACTGCTTGGTGTTGACTTCAGTGCTCACTTTCTCTATCTCTGATATTGAGCACTTTTACCAATAAATACAGCATACTTACATTTTTATCATATATACAGGATGCGATGGATTTATTGTCACTATTTTATATTTTTAATTTGCATGTGCATTGTTTGTTTTTGATTTTGTCAACCGCACCGTATAGTAGGGTCAGTTGGGCACTGTCTGTGAGAAAAGCTGTCAAGAGGGAAGCTGCTAGAAGACGCTATGTCTAGCAACAGGATTATGCACCTGCCACACAAGTAGGAGAACACAGTCATGGCTGTTAAACAATTTCTGAGACCACATCTGACCACCTAACTCCCCAGATTGCAACTCCTTTGATTATTATGTATGGGACACAGATGAGTGAGAGACCAATAAAACTCCTTGTAGCATGAAAGATGAACTGAAGGCAAGAATTATGGCAGCATTCACTAACTTAAACAAGGAGACCATCTAGAAGAGTTTCAGGAGATTCCAAGGTGGTTTGGAGGTTGTGGTTGATGCCAGTGGTGATTTTATTGAATAAATTTATTCCAAAGTATTTCAAGATATTTTTTTGTAATTTTGGTAAATATATTTGTTACAGTGAGATTTCAATGTTATTTTCATTTTTACGTAATTTAGATGACAATTTATCCATCGCGCCCTGTGTGTGTGTGTGTGTGTGTGTGTGTGTGTGTGTATATATATATATATATATATATATATATATATATATATATATATATATATATATTGTGTATTTGGGCAAGAATCCCTCTTTTATGCAACTCTAGATACATACATTAAACAATTCATACATTCAGTTAAAAATAAAAGGCACTTGGAAAATAATTGGACAATTTTTATATAATTTATGTCCTGAAAAGAAAAATATTATATAAACACATGAGAAATTATATAAAAAAACTTAACCACAACACCTTGTCAGTCGTTTTCAACAAAACTTGCATATATATATATATATATATATATATATATATATATGTAGGTGCTATTATCAACTATGAATCTTGCTATCTTGAACTTGCCTGGGTGGATAAAGGTGCCCATTTTCAATCACAGACACAAACCAACTGTAGATTGTGTGCTGCACATGAAACTGACAGTTGTGGTTGGTCGCTGCTTTACTGGAATTTAGTTTATAAAATTTAGCTCTACCACTGTTTGTGACATAAAGCATTCTACCCTTTTCAGTGTGAAACCATAAGTAAATTCCCTTTAGAATTACTTATTTCTCTTCCTTATCTATATAATCTGAGTGTAAGCAGAAGTATCTTAAATGCCAAAATTATAAATAGTTAACCAAAATAGTATCATCTGTTTTCGCTCTGATATCTAATTTAGGATGTTTCGTTAATCTCTCACTTGGTAACTACTGCTCAGGCAGTAAAAACTGTATAAAGTTGTTGCACCCATTGTCAGTCTTGACAAGAACCAGCATACTTAGAATGTTAGTGTTAATTATCATATTATTATTCTGCTTATTCCTTAGAATATACCTTAACCTTATACTACAGGCTATCTAACTACAACCTGTAATAGCATTCCTGTACCTTGTCAACAAATTTCAGATAAACAATGGGTCATTCCTGTTTGATTGCAAGTATAAAAGGAAAAAAAAGATATATCAAAGGTGTTAGTTGGTTTTAGGGAAAGAAAGGAGAAAAAGAAAAAAGAAAGCGAAAACAGAGGAGGTGATAATGCTCTCGTGTTTAATATCTGCTTCAGTGAAATGGAAACTTTGTCAATTTTTAATCTTTTTATTTGTTCCCTCTTCTTTAAATAATGACCTACATCCATATTTATGATTGTTATTGTAATATTTTGTTGAATTTTTTAAGCTCAAATATTTAACAACGCAATAGTGAAATTTTCATGGGTATTTTATATTTGTGTAACTCTCAACTGAAGAATTAAGATTCATCAGGAAATTCAAATTGGAAACCATGACATTTTCACAGCTGTTGATAATGTTGTTATTAATAATATCTTATCTTGTGGGGTGAAGTAGTGTCATGGAAAATGGAATTGGTAGATAAGAAATTCAGTTGAAACTGTTCACGGAGTATTAATGCTGTTGGGAAGAGTATGAATCTGTTCCCCCTGCACTCTACAGGTAACTAAGTAAAAAAAAAAAAATATTTTCATTTTTGATGCAGAAAGCTATAGATGAATGAGCACTTAGATAAGCCCACCTACAACTACTTTACTGTCTAGGCCAATGTTTTTTAACCATTTTTATTTTGCAACAAACCTAAAGTTATGCTTCTATGACACTCTTAAATTATGATGATCAAAAAGAATTTTAAAAAGTATACTTTTTATGATTTATTTATTAACACAAACAAAAATAATTATTATAATTTGTAATAAAAAGATAATAATTAAAATTAAAAAAAAATTATATTTATTTTTCTGTTTATTATAATTAACATTCAATTATATATAGGTTTATTTATTATAACAACGATATCCACATATAATCAATTTAAAGGGGTTTTGATTTTGGTATGTACACTTATTGTGCTTTGGACTTTTGAAAATAATTTAATTAATGACCATTAAAAAATTTTGCAGCACACTTACGGTCCTCTCATGGCACACCAGTTGAAATACAGTAGCAATGTTATAACTCTCAATCTAAAAAGAGACCTAATCAGTATCTCATATATGGAACAGGCAGTGGTGAACTGGGTTTTGAAATATTGATTACCAGGAGACAAAGGGGGCCCACTCACAACTACAATACTATCATTTCATTTTCATAATGAAAAAATAACATTTTCAAAAAATACATATGGAGAAAATAGTACAATTAAATTTTTTTCTGGAAAAGTGTTTATTTCTTAGCAATTACATGTACTGTATATATAACTAGCAGTAGATGAAAAATGCAAATACAGAATCTTATAACTGAAATTATTATTTATTTTTAATCTTAATTGCTATTTTTAAATAGTTTACTGCACAATTTGCACATTAACAGATAATACAAAAGCATTGTAGCACATTGTATGCAGTCCATTAAATTAAGAGCAATCATTTGTGTTCACCACACCCTGTTTGAAGTTAAGCAAATCATATAAACTTCAATAATTCAAAATTGGTTTTAAAAAAATTGTCAAATTTTAAACAATCATTTTAGATGTCAAAACAAAGCCAAAGTTAAAATTTTAGGTAGTATCAGTATGTTTTATTGAAGTTATTTGATGTATTCTAAAAACTGCTGTCTGAAATTATTAAGCAAAGTCAAATAATCACATTTTACTTCAATAAAAGGCAATAAAATCAAAAATTGATCAACACCTATAATAGAACAAATAACAAACACATATGATAAGTCTTTGAATCCTTTACATTTTAATATAGTGACCCTTCTCCTCAACAGCCAATAATCCATTGATTTTGTTAATTTTTTACTTCAACAGGTTCAATTTCCGTCATGGTAGTTTTAATTGCTTCCCATAGGCCTGCTTTGCTGCTATATTGTTTGCCACCTTCATATAATTTCATCTCCACAAATGACCATAGATTTTCTATCAGATTCAGATCAGGACTTGATGGTGGCCATTCCATTGTTTTCACGCCTGTAAATCTTTTATGCTTGGGTAAGTTTAGATACATGAAAAAGAGCATTGTCGGGCATAAATACACACTTCACTTTGAAACTACAAGATTAGGACTTGTACCCTGCAAAGGAAGTCTTGTTCATAAAATCACTATAGTTATCACTGTTCAGTTTAACTGCTTCTTTGACCATGAATGGTCTAATAATACCTTTGTTGACAATTTCAGCCCATATCTTAACACTACTGTCTCCTTGTTTGCCTTCTTTTAGTCACAGGCATGTCTGAATTGGACAAAATACATCCTTTGGCCCATCCATCAGGTCTATCAAATGTCAATAGAGATTCACTGTGAAAATTGCTGAAGTAAATTTTCATGTTTTGTTAGCCCAATTTTGACACTTTAAAATATTTGCTTTAGTGAGAGGAGGTTGCCTAGGAGATGTTTTGACAAATTCCAATTCACAAAGTATTCTACACCTTTTTTCCTTTTTTACTTCCTCAATTCCAGCCTTTTCAAAGATCTAAGCACTGGTCAAAAGTGGTTGTTTTACTATGTCGCTTTATTTTACGTTCATCCCAAGGAACAAATTCTTAAAGCCTTTTCCTTTTCTTCGATTTCTCAACTTATATTTTCAATAGCTTCTTTATAATTCAATGATCTCTGCAAAGCTTCTTGATATCTCCACTTTGGACATTCTCTCACTTAATAACTTTGTTATTTTCTGTTTTTCAGCAGTTGTTATATCCTTCCTTTTATCCATGTTTCGACATATGGAGAAAAAAAATAGTTTATTATATTTCAGAGGTCTTAAGATAATATTAGTTTAATCTGCATATTAACTTCAGTCAGTCCATTTTTGTAAATTCCAAATATCTCAAAAACTAACCATTAAAAATGGCAGAAATTTTAATTGAATATTTTACTAAGGGTAGAAATAGAGGAGTTTAAATTTGACAAATATTGGTTCTGAACTTTTTGAGTTATTGAGGTTTATTTGATTTGCATAATGACTTCAGACAGGCTGTAGATGATTATGCAAATCTGTCGATAATTGCTTCTGCATCCAATTCGTCTTACAATTCCTTTTCAATGGATAGCAACATGTATGATTCCAAATTCTCATCAGTGAATTTCTTAACCTTGTCTTGATGATTTTTAGCTTGGAAAATGTCCTCTCAGATTGGACTTGAGTAATAGTGTACAAATGACTTTATAAAGTTTTTATTCCTTTTGATTATTAAAATAGTTGTCTGTGTTTGTTTCTTTATTGCATTTTTTTTTTATATAGGGGGCCCACTTGCCATTGTTAAGTTGGTCAGTCTGCCACTGGTAACAGGGTTGCCAGATTGGTCTACATTTGAAAGCCTGTTTCTACTAAATTTTGAATTGACTTCTCATTTGTATGGTGCGTGGACCAGGTGGGATGGTGTAGATTAGCGAAAAGTGCCATGGTCAGATCTTTGGTATACTGACTTCAGCCGATCTAGATTCCTGGTTCAAATGGTGTATGACGTATTACCAAAGGTGACCAACCTACACTTATGGGGAAAAATAGATTCACCAAAATGCCCCTTGTGCTCGGGGAGGGGATCACTGCAACACATATTGAGTGGGTGCAGCACTGCTCTGACAGACGGGCGCTATTGGTGGTGTCATGACAATGTTTTAGAGGTGACAGCACTTGTTATTTCTGAAGCTTTGCAGAGCAATAAACTCATTCCAGAAAGAAGAGCTATCCGCTTCGTTAAAGCAGGTTCAAATCTGAGTAAGAAGGTTGCAGTATCCCATTCACTGTTATCGTCTGTGTCAGATTGGTAGATGCAAGTTGATCTCGGGGAAATAATTGAAATTCCCTACACATATATCGTCCTCCAAACTCTGTCCAGACATAATCGTTTATTCGGACGCCATGAAACAGATTATTTTGCTGGAGTTAACATGGGAGGAGCATATGCAAGAGGCATTTGAGAGAAAGTACAGTAAATATCAGGGACTCTTAGACGATTACAGAACTAAAGGATGGGGTACTCATTGTCTCCTGGTCGAGATCGGCTGTAGGGGGTTCGCCGGACAGTCAATGATATGAGCCCTTACTAGCCTAGGGATAACTGGACAATAAAGAAGGTGGGCGATTCAAATGATCTTGGAGTCTGTTGAAAAGGCCACCAGGTGGTTGTGGATAAATAGGGCTAATGAGTGGCCCAAAACTACTAAAAATACGAACGTTCCCAGTGTAGATGAACATACGTCTTAAATACCACCACGAAATACTTTTAAAGCTTAAATGTGTATATAGATTTGTATATATGTATGTTAAAATTGTATATATAGATGGTGAGAAGCTTCAGAGAAACAACTTATTTGAGTTGCATTTAGTTGCATATTCAGCGACTTCATTTTTGCATTTTACTGATCTTTCGAGTAGATTTTATTTTATTGCAAAAATATTCTTACATTTAATCTTTCCTTTCCTTACAATTTTTTTTTTTTCGTAATTACCCATTTTTCATTTCTGTTTTTTTTTTTTTTTTTTTTACTCATTTTTTCAATTGGTTTCCTTTAAGGATAATTTTTTTAAGAGTAACTTATTTTAACTAAATTTACACAGTATTTTTTCTTTTAACTATTATTCAATATGTAAATCAATATCTTGATTAATTTATTTTAAGCAATTTTAGTTATGTTATTTCTCTTAGTTTTTAAATGAATTTCTACCATTATAATTTTTTGGGGAGTAACCTATTTAAATAAAATTTACACGTTATTATGATTTTTTTTTTTTTTAACTAGTATTTAACATGTAAATATCTAGATTAATGTATTTTTAAGCAATTTTAGTTAAATGTTATTTCTCTTAGTTTTTAAACAGAATTTATTAGAGTATTAACCAAATTATTCATACCGCATTTTACGAGTTTTCTTTTTGTAAATAGTCTGTCATTTTAATCACTATTGTAAACATCTTGTTAAGTGTAGTTAAGAAAAATAAGAATAAAAAGGAAAGTTATAAAAAGAGAAAGACCAAACAAATAAAGTATAATAAAGTTAAAAGGGGAGAAAGAGAAAGAAAAGTCGTAAGACAAGCCAATATAATAAATCATTTTATTTTATATATATATATATATATATATATATATGTATTGGTTTGTTTTCTTCTCTTCTTCCAAAAAATACCCTGTCTTAGCCGCATGTAGGAAGATCAGTGCAACCAAGCATACCCGTTCTATAACATCGAATAGCCTAAGTGAAGTCTTGATTAGTTGCTGTTTTCTGAGGGAACTTATATAATGCACGTCCAAAAGCTAGTAGCAAATTTTATTCTGGGTGCGGGTCGAATACTGATATTCGGTCAGGTCTCCCATCAAAGAAGTCTGTTGTTTATTTAGACCTGAAACTTTTAGTGACATGGGAGCGACAACACTGACGACGCAACTAGATTTGGCACTTAAAGGTGTATTTTTAATAATGTAACCCGAGTTAACCCAAATTATTTTCAAAGTAGCTCCATCTGGCAACCCTGTATGATAAACACTAAATTACTAACTACAGCGTTTTATATTACAATTATTGTTAATGGAAAAGGTGAGACAGCTGTTCAATAACACAAATTCTAAATATTAGCTTTTTAGATTTTAGCATTGACAATAGCAAATACAAGTGCCATACATGATACACGCTTGGGTGATCATATCTCTTTCAATTCATGACTGACTAGGTAGAATATTTCTCATAAGTGAATGTACAACAAAACTTAAATAAGTAATTTTAGAAATATTATATAATATATATATATATATATATATATATATATATATATATATATATATATATATATATATATATATATATATATATATATGTGTGTGTGTGTGTGTAGTGGACTCTCCCGTCAGATTCGACGTATGAGGGTCAAGCAGCTCAGTTCCTAGGGACCGACAGCCCAGACACCAGCACATGTGATTTGATTATAGTCGTGAAGGCTTTGTAAAGAACCAGCCACACTTTTTGAAGGGCTGAATACAGAGATCTGGTGCAGAAGGTTCTCAAACGACCCTCCGCAGATTTTCAACTTTGAGTTGTCCTTCCCCTAGATCAGTTGCCATCCAAGGCTATAGAACCCAGTCTGTCCTGCTATTTACCCAATTATAGGAGGCACAGTGGAGTAGTGGATAGTGGCTCGGATTGAGGAATCAGAGAGCCGAGTTCAATTCCAGTCAAATCCATTGCATTCACTTATGTGATAATACTCTTGGGAAAGGTATTATTACTCTTCTTCTCCCTCCAGCTATATATATATATATATATATATATATATATATATATATATATATATATATATATATATATATATATATATAATTATTTTTTAAAAATATGTATTTTAAATAATAATATATTATGCTCAACTGTGTATCAAGCTCTGTTTTTAAAAATAAATGCAAAAAAAACTCTGGATTATAAATCTGACTATTGTTTTTATTTTGATATATGTGTATGTGCATATATATATATATATATATATATATATATATATATATATATATATATATTGTGTATCTAGACAATAAATTCTCTTTTAGACATGTCAGATTGAATAAATTACAAACATTAGGTCTGCTCATTTTGATCATAATCTTTTCATATTCACGAATATTTTAACGTATATTACAATTAATTGAGGCAAGAAATGCACAGTAACAGTGAGAATCATTTTTATTCCCAACTACTTTCAATTTCTTTCTGAGATCATCATTTGAGGTGCAAATGTTAAGGTAAAAATCTATGTGTAGCTATCGATTACTGGATTTTTTTCTTTTGCATTTAAATGCTATGGCTGACAGTTATGCTTGTTTTACATAACAAATATTTATTTCTCAACATAATTTCTTTCTTTGCTTATGCCCTTAATTTAATAGTGAATCTTAATCACATAGATTGAACATTATACAATGAAAATTTCAGATCAAAATTAAGCTAGTGACTACATGTCAGATATGGGAAAACATTAGGTTAGGCTATAAGTCATGAATTTTACCACCAAAAAACATTATATTCAATCTCTTTGCTCAAGAATCGTCAGGATGACAATATGTGTGTAACTTCCCTCTGTGATATGACTTGTAATATTATGGAGTGAATTTCTCCCTTTTATAACATGTACATTAACACAATTGTAAAGTAAAATATACACGTCAATACACACAAATACATAAATAAAATTGTATGAAATTAATATACAATTTACCATGCTTTTTCTGTATTGTATACATTTATTTTTCTTGTTTTTATATTTGTAAAAACAAGTCTAAAATTCCGCTACCACTAACCCTATGGTGTGAGTGAATACACCACAAGTTACAAGAGTTTTACTGAGTTGCACCAAATTCAAAATAGCAGATTTTGAGATTTGCATTTTATGCTAACATTTTCGAATCTCCCAATATGTTCAAATTGTATATCTTTAGAAAGCTCTTTTATTGCTGATTAATATTCACATGAGAAGTATGATCATAAAATCAACAGAATTTGTGTTATTTGTAATTAAATGTTGTCCAATTTGGTGAGAAATAAACAACCTTATTTTTGGATTTGTTTACATTTTTATTATACAACAAATAGATTTTTGTATGAAAAAAAGTGACCGAATGAAATATATATATATATATATATATATATATATATATATATATATATATATATATATATATATATATATATATATATAAAATGTTATTTTATTTATGATAACTGGATTTTTGCTGTTTATCTTATTCAGTTTCCATCGTTTAATACTGTGAATGTGAAAAATGGTGATTTTTATCACAGTTGCCATCAGTTTTTGGCCTTTTGACTGAGATCAAAATTTAGTATCTTTTCTTATCAACTTTACCTGATTCTCTCTCAGTACTTCTATCTTCTATCTTTCATTTTCACACAGTAGGCTGTTGTTTCTGCAGTAGATGGCTTGTCAACCAACGCTGTAGGACCCACTACCCAGTCTGTCCTCCTATTCAACCCATAACTAGGAGTAGAAGAGATGGATTCATACTTTTCTACCAAGTATTGTCTTTTTCCCACTCTTCCCATGTGATCAAAACAGAATAGTCCATTATTTTGGAGGTACTGGCAGGGTGTAACAGTTGCGTGAACTAACTAAAGGGAGAGACCAGCACAATTATAATAGGATAGCACTAATATTTATATTCTACTCTTATTGCCAAATATGACATTGTTGCTGCAATCATGTAGCCAGGGGTTAATAGTCATAGTTAAGGCTTAATATATGCAAAATGTCTTACATTTTATTGCAAGTATTTTTGTTATTTTATAAGTCTAGGACTGTATAATTTTTTCCCCTCTCTAAACATTAGCTGTTTCTTTACTTTACACTATTTTTCTTAATAAATATTTCTGTATTTATAGAATTGATTAAATTTGTACCTCCAATCAGATTTCCAAGCATTTTTCTTAAAAGAAATCAACTTCAGAATTCCTTTTGGACTAGGAATTTTTATTTTTAAAGAGAAATGGTATAAAGCAAAATTTCAAAAAAATGAGAGATATTTGTACTATACTCAGCATGAGTATTATTACTTTACTAGCGTATGACATTTTTTTTTTTTTTTTTTTTTTTTTTATGGAATATTTATGAGGTATTGGCAGAAGACATTAAACACTTCTATCTTCTTTCTTTTATTTTCTCATTGAAATCAAGAAGGTACCTTTTCTCCTCTTTCCATGTGATCAAAACAGAATAGTCCATTATTTATGAGGTATTGGCAAGGTGTAATGGTCCTACAAATTAATGAAGAAAGGGAAAAGAGCAATTATAGGATTCTACTTTCAAGTACATTTTAATAACTCATTTTGCAAAGTAAGTCAAAATTAATAAATAAGCATAAGATTTCTTGAATATTCAGGGCAGTACAAAAAAAAAAAAATAAATATACTATTTAATAAATAAATGGACAGCATGCCATTTCCAAATTAATTGTTGTTGTGTGGGGGGGTGCTATGGATAAATTGTCATCTAAATTGTGCAAAAATAAAAATAACACTAACTCATTTTAACAGATATATTTACCAAAATTACACATAAATATCTTGAAATACTTTGGAGTAAACTCAACCACTGCCTCCAGACAACTTTGGAATCTCCTGCAACTCTTTTGGACAGTCTACTTGTTTAAGTTGGTGAATTCTGCCATAATGTTTGCCATCAGTTCATCTTTGATGTTACAAGGAGTTTTGTTGGTCTCTCGCTCAACTGTTCCCCTCATGTAATAATCAAGGAGGTTGCAGTCTGGGCGCTATTGGTGGTGTCATGACAAGGTTTTAGAGGCGACAGTGCTTGTTATTTCTGAAGCTTTGCAGAGCAATAAACTCATTGCCAGTTAGGTGGCCAGATGTAAGGGGGTGATGTGGTCACAGAAATTGTCTGACAACCATGACTGGGTTCTCCTACTTGTGTGGCATGGTGCAGAGTCCTGTTGTTAGACATAGGATCTTTCAGCAGCCACCCTTTTGACCTAGGGCAGCACTATCTCTCTTGCTATGGACCTGATTGACTTGGATGGATCATTTTCGCTCATGGCCTGGATCTCATCAACAAATTCAGTAGTTCTTTTCTTATCAGAACAATCTGAGTGAGTTTTCTGAGCTTCGTAATACTATTAGACTCATCCAACTCTTTCTGAATTTTCTGCACTGTCTTCAGATTGACACTCAAACACTCTGAAATGTTCATATTGGAGCTTACGGCATGAATGCTAAGCAGTACATGCTGTTTCCAAATTTCTGGTGAAGCGAATTGTGTCATAGTGCTTTTTTGTCACAAATGGTCCCCAATTGATTCTATACTGTGCAGTCAACAAATACAAACAACGTGCTTGTGCGAAATTAAAAATATAAAATGGCAACAAATTAATCATTGCACCTTGTATATAACAAATTAATAGATGTTAGAGTAAACACTCTGTTTATTTTAAACAATATTTTGTATACCAGCCAACGTACTTGAGAAAACCTGAGGTCACATTGTCTTTATTACATTTTCTCAAGTATGCCATCTCCTTGCCATAATTTTGCCTTTGTATGACTGGCCACTTGTTTCCAAGTATACCTGTCTGCTAGAGTGGCTAGCTAATCCCTGTTGCAGATGCCTGCTCAGTCATATTTGTTCAACATCCAAATAACCAACTTCTGGTTTATACCCTAACTATGCTGAGCAGAGCTATGTTACAATTTCTGAGAGAGAGCACATAATGGTGTGATCACCAGTTCAAACAAATCCTCAGTCACAATGACTTGTGACTTTGTACTAGCACTAACATTGATGAGTTCTGAACAGTTTCATCTGCCTAATTTAATTCAGAAGGCTTGATCAGCATGTGGTATGATTCATGCCAGAAAATATCACAAGTCTGAATTGAATTTAATGACTATTAGAAACCTTTAGTGCCTCTGTGTGTGTGTGTGTGTGTATATATATATATATATATATATATATATATATATATATATATATATATATATATAAATTTATCAAAGTAAGCTTTGCACTCCGTGTCCTGCCAGAGCATCAGCCAAGTCCAGTGCATCAGAAGTTTAACCTGAAAGGTGATCCCATAACCACCAAGTGCAGAATCAAGCTTCTGAGGATGTCTTCAACTGCCCCATCCCATACAAACAAGTGGTTGATCCAACTGAGATTAGGATATGCATACATAGGACAACTGGATGACAGGTAGTTATATAAGCACCACACTGAGAGTGTTAAAAGCCAGAATATCTCATGTCCTCATGAGAAGATCAATGTTTGAAGAGAGTCCCCAAAACCATGCATCCTCATAACATATATAGAAAAATATTAAAGTCCAGAAGTGAATAAACAATAATTTTATGTATGAAAAATTGACTTATTTTTATTAGTCTTTACTAAGAATAACAGTTACACTCCTTATACTCTGCAAAGATGAAAATCACAATTTCTATTTTTTCTTTTTTGTCACAGGCATCCAGATTTTAAAATGTCTGACTTATTTTTCGATTTATAATTTTTTTTTTTAATAAAAAAAAAAGCTATTCACACAAATACTTTTTAAGATTATTTCTTTCACATATTAAAGGAAATAAATTTAAATTCAAATATTACAGTAACAAAAATATAGTTCTATAAGGCGCTTGTAAAACTTTTTGCATTCTTTATTGTGATTCAGTAACTTTCTAGGTGGTGAGGTGTCCCCACCCAAGTCACAGTATGGAGTCTCTGTTTAATTTTTCAGCTGAAAATGAAATATTTTCTTCTCATGCCTGCCTATTACAGCCCAGATACCTTAGCCTTGATTTTCACTCATGATTGAATATTATCTATTTCAAACATTGAACATTTGGATCAGCCTATTACTGACTATTCTTGTAGTTATGACTCAATATTAAATTGCCAGGCTACAGAACTACATGCATTCTCTTTTTAGTGTCAGAGCAGTGACTTGTATTACAGATTGTGATTTCAAACCTTTTATTGCAGTTTTATTGTCATCAGGCAAATGTGCTGATGACAGTAAGTATCTTTTTTGAACAAATCAACATTTGGGAAATAGTAAAAAGAGGATACACAATGGTTGCTTTTCTTTGAAGACCAACAACACAATTACTTTATATAGGCTCTATGTGCCTTCCTGTTGAAAGATTGTCTAATTAGAACATGTTACTTACTACACAGCATATTTGCATTATCTTGTATATTCCATAATTTCTGATTAGACAAGCATGCTTCTAATTGTAATAACAGATGCTCTGTAAAATCAATATTCATCAATAAAAACATGGCACAATGATAGAATAGTCAGTGTATTGCATACAAATTATAAATATCTTGCAGAATTTAGCAACAAAACTGTTAATTAAGATTGTATTGAAAAATGGAATAAACTACCCTATTCTAAAAATGCTTTACTGTTAAGAAATGTCTTAGGATGTGACAGATGCTACGGAGAGGGAAGTGAAGAAATAGGTTGATTAATTTATAGTTCTTTTTGAAAATCAAGTAACAGTATCATCTTGGTTTAAAACTTTGCACAATGTCTAGAAATTTGTTATCTGATAATTTTCAAGACATCTTTAAAGAGTTTCACTGTGCAAGTTTAAGATAAGCTAGCTTTTAAAACATTTTCCTTTTCAGATATTTTATTTATTTATTGATTCTAAAATAATTTCCCTTTTTTATCTCTTCCAGTTTAGTGTTGTATTTGATGCTGGTTCTTCACATACTCAACTTTACATATATTCATGGGAAAGTTCTAAAGTAAATGGTACTGCTGTGGTCAAACAAACAGCCGCATTCCGATCAAATGGTAAGTACTATTATAATCTATTACTAAAACTACATTTTTTTGTTTAATCTATGTAGAGTGAGTGGCCATGGTTAAATGTAAATAAATGGCAGAACTGCCCAACAAACAGAAGTGACAAAGTTTGTAATAAACAATAACAAGAAAAGAACAGGGCAAAAATAATATAAAGCAAGTAAAAAATATATGGAAGGCAAATTAACAGTAATAAGGCAACAGTAACATGACAAAATGTTCACAAACTAAGAATTGGGGTTGACACACAAGAGCAAATTCAGATGAACAAATGTGATGTTTTGACTTCAAGGCAGACTGGGACTGAGTTAGATGATATTGACAAGTAGGAAGAATCACAGCATACATTTGTGTGCTTCTACCTATAAATTGGAAAGGGGAAAATATTTTGCAATCATTAAGATTGGAATTAGAACTAATAATCTATGTTCTTCAAATGCTACTATAAAACAAATATAGTTTTTGTCATTTTTGATAAAATGATTTTTGATTTTGCTCTCTCGTTGATACAAGTGTGATAATAGAAGTTTACATCCTAGGTATTGGTACTAAGTACCAGGTTAGTGAGTATTCTTCCAACAAAATCATTACTGCTTAATGTAAATATTTATTGTCTAGATGCATCAAAGATTTTGTTGTTTTTTAATTTTATTTGCTTTTTATCTGGAATTGTATATGAAATAACTAGGATAGTGAAGGATTCAAAAACATTAAATCCTTCACACACACACACACACACACACATATATAAACACCTATCCTGACCCCACTGAATCAATGTACTCTACAAGACAAGCCATTGGTCCTGTCCTGGTCCAGTATTACAGGTTCAATCAAAGTCTCCAGTTCACAATGTCGATTTGATTCCACTTTCCTGCCACATGATTTTTTTTGATCCTGGAGAGAAATTAACAAATCGTGGATCCCAGAAGATTCAGCTGGTCTACCTGCAAGTTCGAATTGGTGAGAATCGGGCCAAGCAGAAAAATCAAATATGAACAAGTCGATTCAAGTCCAAAGAAAAATTTATGTATATGCATATAAGGAAGAAATTGGTACAAAAAGAATAATGCTTCTTTTAAAAGAAAGTAGTGTATATGAAATGAAGTTCAGAAAAAAAAAACAAATATTGCAAATAATTCTGAAAAGAGAGAAGTAGTTTTCAGGTTCACTCTTTTTGTTCTTAGTTGCTGTAATTATTTCACTACCAGGCTATAAAGGGGTTCACTGGCAGTCTTGCGCCAATATTGCAGATAACTTGAGTTCACTTCCTCCCTTATTACAGCAACAAGCGGACGCTTTCACTCTCACTGCCTGTCACTCTCTCTCTCTCTCTCTCTCTGGTCAACTCACTCCATCCAACTCCAATTCTAACTTCAACTTCAATTGTTTTCACATAAACATGCACTTAAATAAACGTGGTGGTAGCAACGAACCCCGGGGTGTTGGTAAACTTAGAATACAACCTGATTACTGACCTCACCCCCTTCATGATTAAATGAACCGTTTCTTCTTCTCAATTGGTATTCCATAGGTTGTATAAACACTATTGTTTTGACATTTTATATTAATAATTCTGACGAAGCACAAATTCTCTGAGCACAAACTTTACCACTGATTATTTTTCTCATCTATAAATAAAATTCTATATTACTATAATTACTAATATTTCAAGGGTGACCATTGCTCTCTGCCACACACACACACACATATATATATATATATATATATATATATATATATATATATATATATATAATCTCCAAACAACTTTATCAAATTTTACTGACAAGATCTGTCTATTCATCTTTTTATTATGTCTTTCTAATTTGAGAATGAGGCATTATTCAAAATTAATTTCTTTTTCTGTTATATTCACATACTTTTGACTATCTCAGTCTTTGCCAAGAACTGGTTGTTATCAGTATGGTAAGCAAGATTTGTTTCACTAATTCTAGTGTTTTTAGATTAGAATCAGTTGCATCATATGCAACAGTTAAATGGAAAAACATGTATTGAATAACTATACATGCACCCCCCCCCCTTTTTTTTTTAAATTAAAAATTTCTAATCTTGTTATTGCCAATAATTCAACACCTCAAAAATCCACCCTGTATAAAAATAATGTTGTTTATGAAATCTCATGTACTTTGGGAAACTGCATCTTCAATATCAACAATAAAAAAACAGCATTAAATTTTTACTTTGGACACACATGCACTGCTCTCTCTCTCATTGGTTAACTTGTCGCAATTCTGTACAGTTCATACACATATTGATCAGCTCATCACAAACAACTAAAATACTATTGACAAATTTTAATATAATATTATACAGGACTCACTTTCTACGAAGGACTAAAAATTCCAGAAACCAGTGTAATACAAAAGAAACAACTCACATTAAATATCTTTCTCCACAGGAGATTGTATATTGAAATGTGTATAAAAAAAATGGGGTACACCTGTAGATATTCAATACATGCTTTTCTGTTTAACTGTTACATATGTCATCACTTTGATTCCAATTCCAACATCCTAAAATATCCAGAATTTAGACCAAAAACTCTTGTTTATCATACTGATAACACCCAGTTCTTGAAAAAAGTGTGATAGTGAAAAGTACATGAATATAACAAGAAAAAAAATGAACTTTGGACAATTTATTCATAACTTCAATCCCAATGTACAACACCAAATTTCAAGCAATGGGACCTTAGTCGTTTTGGGGATCCAGATTCAATGGCATGTACATTCCCAAAGGAGAAACACTAAGGTTGCATGCTGAAAAAATAAAAAAACTACAGTGGCTGGTGCCAGTCTGAGAAGAGACAAAAGGGAAAGACTATTATATTTCAAGAATATTTCAATAGACAAAAGGAAAGTTCAGAAAATATGACTGACTATTCTAGTAACTTGACTTCTCTAATAACAGTCATTTTATCTACCACTACTATTTTCAAAACAGAACTAACTAAACACATTTACCATGTTGGCCTGGAAATACTGTATCCACAATTTTAGAACTGTTAAACTTGGAAGGAAAAATTGTGGAGAACTCCATAAATTTTTCAAGCACAAAAGAATATAGTTAGAAAAGGTCCAGTGATAACAGCAAACATGGAGTATGCTGAACAAGACAAACAAAACCTTTAAAATGTTGTCATAACAATGATAATTTGAAAAGTTTTAAACAGTATTGTTTAGGGAGGGATCCTTTATATATACATTCTTCCTTATGTAACACTGTAAAATTTACTTTCCTGTGAAACATTGGTGGTTTGTTACAGGATAACTCTATCAAAAGACTGAGATGTGCCATAGGTCAGTCTATCGGTGTCCTTGTGCCAGGGATTTTTTTAAGTAACACCAACATGCTGATTATGGCTCTTTGGTTATCTATGTCAAAGTTGATATGGTCTTGACTTGTTAGTGACCGACATCATATCAGTATGGATATATGTTGTTTACAAAAGACCTATCTTCATTGCTAGTGGCCATGAAGATATTTTGCTGAAGAGATTTCACCTTATCTCAGCATATCTTGACAGCCATTTGAGAGGTGTTTTGGCTGGTGAACTACTGTTTATTGAGTGGATCTTGTTCACTTCTCTTGACAGATCTCGCAGGCAGTACTATGTATACTGGGCTATTATGATAAAAGAGAAAGGGTTCCATTTGATTCAGGTTTATGCATCCAATGGCAGTAAGGAGAAGTCTGTTTTATATTTTTTTTTTTTTTTTTTATCACATTGAGCCTTTTGTGAGCAAGGGTAGGGTCATTTTAGCAGGTGATTGGAATGATGTCTTTGATCCTGATATAGACCTCACCTGAGAAAGGGTACTTATATTCCTTTAAATGTGAACATTTTTTTTGAAAATTTCTCAACAACTTGATTTTGTCAAGATTTTGAAATGAGCATATGATGTAGGTAGAATGTACTTGGACAGGTAGGGGTGGCTCAGCCTTATCTAAGTTTATTCAAACATAAGCCTGTGTTTTGAATAGGCTATGATAGAAACTTGGTCAACTTAAGAGGTTTAATTACTTACACTAAGATTTAGTTAGTTGAGAGGATTTTTTAAATCATTTCACCTCCTGCAAGGTGATGATGCCACTAGGATGCAGGGGGTTATAGGGAGGGAATGAGAATACTTTAGTGAGAAAAAGAACAATAAAGGAACAGGATTCAGGAAACAGAATATGGTGATTGACATTACATTTACATTACATTTACATTTTTGAAAATTATAAATGGTAGGGAAGCAAGAAATCAGAAGGGAGTTCTACAGACTGTGGGGTGATTAGATGAAAGCAGTTTTGTTTTGGAGGCATTAAAATTTACAAGCCATTCATTGCCCCAATAAACCACTGATTGATTTTTGAGAGCAGTTGGCAGTTTTACTTTGTCAGATCACTCAACCTTGATACTAAGACAGAAGTAAATAGATACAGTGGCTTGCAAAAGTCTACACCCTCTTTAAAAATTCATGTATTTTGTATAATCTAACAGGGAACAACACATTTTTTCAATTCCAATGATTGTTAAATAATAAGCAGATCCATCACACCTTCCTCCGATATAAAAATTACATTTTAAAAATTTCACACTGATTCTTAAAATCATATAACTTATAAAAATGTCTTTGCAAAAGTTTACACACCTCAGATATTATACTGTGTTATCACGTAGTTTATCATTGATGCATACAATCCAGAACAATCAAAAGTGACATGTGCGTTCTACCATAACAAACAAACTTGGCCAGTCTATTATTTTGCTATATAAGGTGATTTAACTGCCTACAAAATCATCTACCACATGGTTTCTTGGTATGTTGGTCTTAGGACTCTGACTGTAAACACAAGGTGTCCAACTCGGGAAAGAAAATAGGCAAGCCTCTGTCTCAGGAACTTAAAAACCTTATTATTCAAAAGTACAATGAAAATAATGGTTATAAAAAGATTGCAAAAACTCTAGAATTGCTCCTAAGCACTGTTAAAACTGTAATTAAGAAGTGGTTAGTGCACAAAACCACTGCTACGCTACCAAGATCTGGGAGACCGAGCAAACTTACCAAAAGAGCAAAATCAAAACTGGTCCAGGAGTCAAACTCCAACCCTAGTGCAACACTGGAAGACTTGAAAGCTTCAGTTTCCAGTACTGGGATAGATGTTCATGCATCTACAATTTCCAGAGTATTGCACCGGTCTGGCCTGCAAAAAGGCACTGCTCACCAACCTCATTATACTGTCCCCACTGTAAAGCATGGCAGTGGCTCAATCATGCTTTGGGGCTGTTTTTCAGCTGCAGGGCCTGAAGAGCTGGTAACCATCCAAGGTGTCTTGGGCAGTGTCAAGTACCAAGAAATATTGGAGGCAAACCTGCTGAAGTCTGCTAGAGCTCTGCACTTGGGTCACAGTTTCAAGTTTCAATAAGATAATAACCCTTAGCATGTGTCAAAAAGCACTAAAGCTTGGTTTGCTAGCAAGAAAATCAGTTTGGGAGTGGCTTAGCCAGTCTCCAGACTTCAATCCTATGGAAAATCTATGGAGAGATCTAAAGCTGGCTGTGCACCAACATTCTCCATTCAATCTGACACAGCTCAAGAAGTTCTGCCATGAAGAATGGCAAAAACTGTCAGCAGACCAATGCAGCAAGCTTGTGGAAGGCTACCCAAGGCGTCTGCAGGCTGTAATTGGCGCAGCAGAATCATCCACAAAGTATTACCTGAAGACATTCCAAAGGGGGTGTAGACTTTCGAAAAGACATTTTTCAAAATTATCTTTGTTTAAGAATCAGTTTAAAATTTTTCAAATGTATTTTGTGTATTAAATAAAAGTGTGATAGATCTGGTTATTAAAACAAATTATTGTAGTTTAAAATATTAATTGTTCCTATCAAAATAAACAAAATACATTCAGTTTTCAAGGGGTGTAGACTTTTGCAATGCACTGTACCATCTGCCTAAATACCTAGCTGAGAACTAGTGACATCAGGAAGGTCATTGATGAAGATCAGAAACAGCATAAGTCCAAGGATAGAGCCCTGGGAACACCTGCATTAATATGAAATGATCTAGATGCATGTTCATTCAACACTGCCTTCATTACACAATTTTTTTAGGAATGATTGGATTACACCAAGTATTCATCCAGAAACACTATAGTCCTTAATCCTGTGGAGAAGGCCAGCATGCCAAACCCTATTGAATGCCTTTGAAATATTGAGAGCCACAGCCCAAGCTTCACCATTCTTATCTAAAGCTTGACAGACAAATTCAGTGCTAGCTGTTAACATATCAACAGTAGACCTGGCGAAACAGAAGCTATAAGAGGTTTAATTACTTAGACCAGGATTTAGATGAGTTGACTTAGGACTCTTCAAGTGACTAAGTTTCAATAGTGTATTTTATTCAGAACAAAGGTATTTAGGCATTTAAATAAACTTAAATAAGACTAAATGTAATCTGGTTACTAGGAATTCAACATATTCTTGTTAGATGTGAAGTCTTTCCAACAAGAGTTAATACTAACTCTAAAACAGGAATTGACAAGGGCTGTGGTTGGGAATAAGTGATGAGACAACCTGAAAAGTAAATTAGGTTATTTGCTGTTGATTATAGTTACTGACTCAACAGGTTAGAAGCACAGATGGCAATTGAATCTAGAATAGATAAGGTCATTAAATCAGATCTAGGTCTGTTAGTTATAGCTAAAGCAAAGTTGGCTTCCTTGCTTAACAAGAAAGATCAGAGTTGGATTAAAAAGAATATGTCCCAAGGTAACAAATATGACCACAGAATAGAATGCAGAACACTAGTTATTAGCAACTAGTCAGTATCACATCATCTAATGAAGGACTTTGGCTACAAGTGAAGACATCTATTCAAATTTTGGAATTACTACCAGAAACTTTTCCCCAGGGAGACCAATCTGAGCTCTACTCTGATATATATTTAACTGATTTTCCACATCTTGAAGCAACTGAAGCAGGGATCCTATCACAGAGTATGAGATTAAGGAAATCTTGAAGAAGATCAGGATTGAGAAAACTCTGGGGATTGATGGCCTTACAAATTGTATATAAGCTTATTGCTCATGTTTGTTCCCTTGCTGGCACTCATTTTCAATGACTGTTGGAAGCTAGGAACATAAATACAGAGGTAAAGATTTTGGCAAGATGTTAGCAAACCATTTACTGGCTGTATTTTATTGGCTGATAATCCTCCCAATAGATTTGCACTATGAAGAGTTGAACTATCAAAGATAACTTGTATTTGTTGCATATGATCATAAAGTAAGTTGATAATCAATCCAAAGTATTCAACAGGTCTGACCATCACTTTTTGGGGCTAATCTTATTAGTATCTGGCTTCAACTGAACTTTCTTTACTTAATAAGCCTCTTGTATATGATCCAGCAGTGTGGTGATAGAAATAAATGAGGTAAGATTGAAGCCTTTCATGATGCCCAAGATAATTCATCAAAGTTGTCCATCTATGCTGTACATCCTTACACTGGAGCCTTTCCTGCACACATTGAAAATGAACCCAGTCTTGTACAGAGTTATGTGACCCATTGCCTAGGCTAGGTACTCTGCTTATGCTGACAATGTCTTCATGCTTGTAAGGACTAATGCCAAAATTAAGAAGGTTAGCAAAGATCAGATTGTATGAGATGATAGAAGGAGCCAAAAATTGTTGGGTTTGTGTGGAGGTTGTCCTCTTTCCAGTCTCTTTAGCTATGCAAGATACTCAGCATCTAGATTGAGACTGCAGTTAATCTGTGGTATCAAAGGAATCTTTTTGTAAAAGGGATAGTTAAAGTGTGTATTTCACACATTTAATCCCTCATTCTTTACATCAATATTTCCATTCCCATGTACCAATTTAGGTGTTTAAACTCCTTCAGAGTCACAGAGCTCTCATGATGTATCATAAGGTCTATTGCCCCCTCCCATCCAAAGACAACCTAGGTATACTGAAGATAAAGATTTTTCAGCATGTGTGTGTAATGAAAACTTGAAGGTGGTACATGCTAAAAGTGGAAAAGGATGTAGTGTGGCATGATGTAAGTAGGGGATAATGAAGCAAAGGATGCAACTTCATTAAAAAAAAAGAAGAGTGATGCTACCCATATCAATGTAGTTGAGTTGAAAGCAGTAACAGTCTCATTTTCACTCTTAGTGAGGGACTGCAGGACACCAAAATTAAAACTGACTCTGCTACAGTGTTTGCATGTGTCAAATTGATTATCAAGGGGAGAAAAGAAAATGTAGATGAAAGAGACTGTGGAAATGCTTACCAAAAATTGTTTGTCCGAATTATGATATTTCTAGACCTGAGTAGTGGAATGAGAACAGTCTACTCTCAAAAGATTAAATAAAGGGTTGAATTCAGAATTCCCTGTAGAATACCTAGATTTTATATACTTGAGGAAGGCTGGAGGACACAATGGCCAAAACATTTTGATAATAGTCCAAATGTAACTAGTGAAATTAATGTCTATCTGTGTAGATCATCAAAAGTTTTATTAAAGAAAATGTACCTTTCAGTAGAGATTGAACTCATATTCCCTTTTTCTGAGAAACTTCTTTTAGCTATATATAAAATGTGGTGGTACTCTAAAGTTTGATGAATTTGAGCTTACATCTAATTTTCACTCTCTCCTTTAAAGTTCTCTCCTTGAGCATGTATACAGTGATTTCATAAAGGGTAATGACAAAAAGACATGGTGGAGTAATGGACAGTGGCTTGAATTGAGGAATTTGAGAGCTGAGTTCAAATTCCAGTATTCGTTTGATTCACTTATGTGCAAATACCCTTGGAAAAGATATGAATCAATTTCTCCCCTCATCTAGGAGTAAATAACAGGACAGCCTTGGTTCTACAGCTTTGGATGGCAACTTGTCTAGAAGGAAAACTCTGAATTCAAAACTTCCAACAATGGATTAAATAACCTCACCAACCTGAAATTAGCCAAGTGTGGTGTGTACAGTTATACCCTTGAAGACATGGTCAATCAGGAAGGGGTTTTTCCAAAGAGTGAAAAAGCCATGAATCTGGATCTGTTCTGATGAGCTTTCATCCCTGGTTCTTTTAATGACAAAAAAAGTGTTTAAATTTCTAAAATATTTATATATTAACTCTTGTATATATTACTTAACACATTGACTGCCAACCATAAGATAACTTGTGGTTGATAGCTTTTATTATCATGCTAACAATGATCTCATGCCTGGCATTTTCTGATACATTTTCATCTGTGTGCACCAACAAGTTTATTCTTAGTGATACTTTTAGTGTGACAACAATGTTAAGACTTCAGTTGAATCTATAAATCAAGTCATAAAAATGTTTTATTGTCTAAATTGGCAATTATAAAGTTGGTGTTTAAAGTAAGATTGTGTCATTAACCCCTAGCAGCCAACACATTAATTGGATTATACTTATGATACTAAAGTAGTTAAAAATGTCTCTTTTACAACATAATTTGAATTGAAGATTAAATAGTATCTATTTTATTTACATAAAAAAAATTCAAAGAATATTTTAGGCTGTAACCCATTTTTCACAGGACATTATTTAAAAGATTATGTCAAGTAGATTTTGTTTCCTGATGATAATGGGGATAATCATTAAAATTTAGGTGGGCCAATTCAACTTTTGTTCTTTGTACATTGATAATTTATCTTAGTTTGAGTCTGCTGATAAATTCTAAAATGTACAACACACTCACTTTGTCTTTTTATGCAATATTTCATAAGTGGAATTTTGTAGGTTATGTCTTAAATAATTTCAATGAATTATGGGTTGGGTTGGTTGATTTTATAACATGTCAACTCTTATTTAATGTTAATGTTAGTCTACATTTGCATCTATAAGCATTTACTTACCTTGGAAATAGGTAAATATTAATCATTTCTGTTTGAGTCCATAAGAATTTATTTGATAGGTGGCCCCTTTGGTTGGGGTCCTCCTCTGCACTAACAAGGTAGTCTATAGATTGTGTGTAATGCTTTGTTGCAAATGATTTCTTTATTTTCTTGTTATTTTATATGCTTTGTTGTTGTTCCTTTTCTTTATTCAGATCATGGTATTCAACAGTTCAGTAATGATCCTAGCAAATTAACTGAAGCACTTCAGCCATACCTGAGGTTTGCAGAACTTAACATTCCAGCTGATAAAATCAGAGATACTCCTATATATTTAGGAGCAACTTCTGGCATGCGACTTTTACAGTATGTACTTCAGTTGATAATTCTTTGATTTCACTTAACAGTATTCAACATTTCACATGCATTTATCTGATAAGCTGATTTTTATTTTTTATATGAAATAAACTGGTTTACACTTTTGGGCAACCTTTATAACTCTTCTGATGTTTAATTACTATCAACTTTTTGGCCTTCCACCTTTTTTAAATATTAAATCACCTTTGTATCTTGTATCTTTGCTTGTTAAAAAGTGTCGAAGAGAAGTGACCTCCCAACAATGTCTGTATTCTTTTGTACTTGTACACATTCATGGCACTATAGAGATGGCCGGTTCTTCAGTTCACACACACAATTGGAAACTAAACAAAAGTTTGGTTTTATTCTATGGCAATGTTATTGAACTGAACTGTATGATTTGTCTAAAGTTATTACTGCTATTAATTTTCAAAATAAATTGGAAATTTTCATTATTTTTTTTATTTTTTTTTAATATTAGCTTCTAAAACTTTTATATAAGTCTTATATGCCAAAAAAATCTATAGGTCTCATTCCAGCAAATAAGTACAAGTGCAAAGCAAAAAAAATGTTTATTTAAAATCTAAACCAAAAAATGTTTACTCTGTAAGATAACATATCTTTTAAAAAAAAAAAAAAAAAAAAAAGGGGGTTTATTTTACAAGAGAATCAAATAAGAAATATAGATTCAGGGGTCTTTAAAAGTTAATATCTGATTTAGGCTTTCCTTTTTAAACTCTGATTTGGTTCTCACCTTTTAGGTGCTTTTAGTGTTCTGCTTGATAGAAAATGCTACATAAATTTTCAATGAATAGCCCAAGAAAAAATATAAAAAAAAATATGACTGATCTTAACATATTGTGTCTACCATCTCCTTCAAAGTAGTCTGTTTGCTTGCTGTTTGCAGACTGGCTAATAAATGATACTGGTAAAAAAGACAGTTTGCATAAGGTATTCAAATTCTCTAAATATTTTTGATAGCAACTTATATATGTTGCGTGATGAAAAGAAAACAGTTAAATAATTACATGAGTAATTAGAAAATATCCTTCCTGTTTTACAAAAGTTTATATGGCAGGGAATAAGCTTTTTTTTTTTTTTTTTTTTAATAAAGTACAAAAGAAAAGCAGGTTCTTCATTTTCCTTACTTTCACCATATGTGGGCCAAGAACGAGATTAAATACTTCCAGGCAGTATCCTCAGGAGTAGGCTTAGGTCATTATCTGGCGCCTGAGGCATCCCTAAAAAGGGAAATGCAAAGGAGACTTGAGAACTTTTGCCTCCAGTCCATGTATGTTTGGGCTATCAACTTACTCTAAACTTAACCTTTTCTTATATTCTTCTCAAGTGGCCATGTAGTAAAATACCCATTTTCATCAACTCTCTTACTTTCTCTCTTATAATAAAAATCCTTTCTCCTCTCCTCAGCTCTTTTCCTCTTTTTTATTTATTTTAGTCCATTGTGATGACTGTGAATTTGCATTAGGCTTGTTTAATCTTAAAGCATTGAGTTTGATTATGGTCTGAGATAGTTTGACTAAGAATAAACCATTCTGAAGCACAAATAAAATAAACTATTGTATTATAAATAATCAATCTATTCCACTCCACATCCTCTCAGAGTAATTTTTTTTTAAAAATCAGTATCACCCCATACAAGGCAGTAAAGCCATTTAGACACAAGGGGTTACATGGTGTGGAAGGATTAGTAACAGAAACATTAATAATCAACAAGAAGAGAAAAAAGTAAACAGGAGGATAGTAGATAAGGATTGACATTACACTTAAATTTTTGCAAATTAATGTTGGCTGGGAGGCATGGAGCCGGAAGGGAGATCCACAAATGAGAAGTGCAAAAAAAAAGAATCTGTTAGCATCTAGCCAGCTCAACTGATGAGATCTTGACGTCAGTCTAGTACTGTGCTTAAATTCAAAAAGTCTAGGTACCATAGCAAAGAGCTCATTTGAGCAACTACCATGAAAGTATTTATAGAAAAGACACAGAGAGGCAAACTTATGGCGATGGGAAAGTGACTGAAGCAGAGCTGCCAGATTAGGACCAATAATATTGTCAATTCTTCTTTGGATTTTATCAAGAAGCTCAAGGTAAATAGCAGGGGTACCATACCATATGTGGCAGCAATATTCTAAGCATGAATGGATGGCAGACTTATAGATATGTAAGATAGAAATACTATATTACTGTTGTTATTATTAGAGAGGGCATGGAAGGAGTGTTATATTTATAGGTTAGATTTCTTCTGCAAGGCTGTGGAGTTCTTGTAGTTTGTGCTTTAACACCTGGTGCATTCAACCAGGTTTCCCTAAGGCAAAAGGTAAATTATCCAAAATATCAGAGAAAGCTTAATTTTCATTTTCTATCTGTGCTGTTTACCTGCTGTTGTCATAATAATGATGTGAAAAAAAAAAAAAAAGTCAAAATAGAATGAAAGTAAATGCTAGTCAAAATTAATAATAATGGTTAGCAATACTTCATTGAATAAAAAATAAAATAAATATGACTGTTACTAAAATAAACTTTTTATCAAATGTAAAAAATGCTATTTAAAGTTTTGTGTTCTTTATAGATGTCCTATATTCTATTTATTTACTTTTGTCATGTGATTGGTTCTATGAAATGTGATTTTTATTTTCAGCCAATCAAATGACAGTACTGCAGAAAAAATTCTAACTGTGATAAGAGAAACTTTCCAGAAATCCAGTTTCAAAATTCAAAAGCCTGAGCAGCAAGTTCGTATTATCAATGGATCAGAGGAAGGAACTTTTGCTTGGATTACTGTTAATTATTTATCAGAAAGGCTGGGTCTGGTATGAAAATATTTTTAAAAATTTTACTTTTTATTGCTTTTTGCAGTTATGAAAATATTATGATGTTATTGTTTTAGTAAATTTATGAAAACAAAAAAAAAACAAAAACCATTTAAATGTGAAAACTATAAAATTAGAGTGAAAACCTTTATTTTACATGACAGTAGTCATTACAGAATAGTACAACAAATAGTTTGTCTTTTTAAAGTCATGTGCATTGAGGATGTAGACATCATGGTTCTCCACAATTTCTTTTTCTTTAATATCTGTAAACTGTCCATTGCCATGATTGTTCTTAGAAATATTTGTGGAATGATTTCATCTTGCTTTTTCCAGTTTTGAATTCAGAGTTGTCCTTGATTGGTTATCAATCAAGGCTAGAGAATTCAGTCAGCATTGCTATTTAACCTATGACTGGAAATAAAAGATGTATTCATGCCTTTCACAAGGGAATTCATCCAAATTGCACACAACAGCCTTGATGGGAATTTGAACTCTGTCAATTCCATTTTCTGCAGTGATAACTAACACATCCACTACAGCAAATAGTACCAAGATTTGTAAGAAGTAATAAAAGGACAGTCTTATTCACTATATATTTGTAAGTAAAAAAGACCATTGTTTCAAATTATGCTTAATCCTATGTAATATGAGGTGTCCCAGAAGTCACCTAGGCATTTAAAAATCTGGTAATTTCAACATTTTCTTTATTATTCAAAAATAATTTTATACAGAATGAAAATTCAAACATTGGAAATATATTTCCACATATTTATGAAAAAATATGCAATGTAAATATCCACCATTTTTGACTTCACACAGTCACATTTTTTCAATAACATTCTCCATAACAATGGTTAATGACTCTGGCTGCAGCCCTGAAATTTCTGCACAGATGTTATCCTTGAGTTGCTGAATTGTCTTTAATCAGTAGACACAAGCAAACAAAACGGCACCCAAGACTCTTTTTTTTTTTCTGCCAAAAAGACGTCGCCTTCAGCCAGGGGAGACGGTCAACGTCTTTTTGGCAGAATTGTGCAGACTCGCGGTTCTGTTTGGTGGCGTATCAGAAAAGTGTTTGCAGTGTACATTCGTTGCTGGATTGCCTGAGCATGCAGAGGAACTTTTAAGAGCGTCATCTCAGATGGAAGACCTGGATTTGTCACATGTGCTGGCATGAGTTTGCGCTATTTTGAAGAAGTGCACTGGTTCTACGGAGCAGGCTGCAGTGGCTGCACAGTTGAAGGAAACAGATGTGCACACGAGGTGCTATAAATGTGATGGACCCAATCATAGGGCCTGTGATTGTCTCCTGGGTCATGAACCATCCAAAGGTTCTGGTACCAAGCACCGATGGACCGTCACTTGCTATCGATGTCATCGGCAAGGGCACATTGTTCGGTGTTGTCCAGGAAACGGGCAAGAGGGTGAGAATTCAGCGCCAATCTCCTTCCCAAAAGCCTTCTAAATGGCGCATTGCCTGTAGTGACAGTTCGTATCAATGGAATACCATGTATAGCTCTGGTGGATACAGGATGCACACAGTCACTAGTCCACAAGTTATGCTGTCGAGCATAGACAAGAAAATCAACACGCGTGCTTACAGTAGACGGAGACACACTTGACTGCTGTGGAATCGGAGTGGTACAAGTTAGCATTGGTGCAAAGCCATCCATCACTATGGAAGCCCTGTCGTGGATGGAGACCTGCTTGGATTTGACTTCCTGCTCGAACTAGATGCCATCAAACAGTTGGGAGGAATATCTGTAACTGGCACTGGTGAGGTGAAGTTTCCGCAGTGTGTCGAACCAGTCGTTGCTGCCATCACCATTACCGAGCCCGACTTTAAAGTAGAATCCGATGAGACCACTCTGAGGTGGACTGCATCTTGGAAATGGGCTGGCAACCAACCTCTGGGTACATTAAGAAATAGACTGGCAAAATATCCAGCTCCCACATGAATTCGGGAGGAGTATGATCGGGAACTCCAGATTTGGATAGATAACGGCTGGCTGCTTCCTTACCCAGAGGAGGAACTCGGACTCCCAAAGGGTTTAATCCCCCTCATGGCCATTCTGCAGGAAAACAAACAGAAGGTTCGGCCCGTTATGGATTATTGGGAACTCAATGAGTACGTTGACGCGTACGCGGACAACGCAGATGTTTGTTCACAAAAATTACGGGAATGGCGTCAGCAAGGACAAAATGCTGCCGTTCTGGACCTATGCCCGGCCTATCTGCAGGTACACATCGACAAGTCCCTTTGGCCATTCCAAACAGTGGAGATTAAAGGACAAAGGTATTGTCTAACCCGCTAAGAAGGAGCGGCTAAGAATTGGCACACGTGTATTGGGATTGCATGTCTGGGAGGAGCAAGGAAATCTGCGATGGCGTCGTGGATGTGAACTTCCGGTAGTCCCCGATAAACTTACCCACCGAATTGTCTTCTCGCTGTGTGGGAAGTTGACTGGTCATTTTCCTGTATGCGGTTGGTTACGTGTCGCCATGGCATTTGTGAAGCGGAGGGCAAACACTGTTACCACTGGATGGGACGATGAAGTGCAGGACCCTTTTCTAGCCCAGATGATCGACAACATTTTTAAGAGACTAGCCCAGGACGATCCAGTGAAAGGTGACTGGTGCATCAGTGAGCAAAATTTAACCATGTGGGTAGATGCAAGTTCCTTAGCTACCGATGTGGTTGTGGAGAGCAATGGCACTGTGGCAGAAGACGCAAGCTGGCTCCGGCCGGTGCACAAAGACAAGCACATGGCTGAGCTCGATACTGTGATTTCATGATTTTGGTTCTTGGTTCAATTGTGAATTTTTCCATGGGTAATTTCCCTATGTTAATAGAAGTTTTGAAATAAAAGAAAATAGGGTATAAAAATCTGGCATGTTATTACATTTTTAAATAACTAGATGATTTTTGGGACACCCTGTACATTTAAAATTATTAATTGTTTTTCTTTAAATTTTATGTCAGAAGAAACAGTGGTCTTCAGAAAGTCATATCAGTTAATTTTTACAAAGTTATGGATTAGATTTGTTTGAAAAAAAAATCTTTTTTGTTTATATAGAAAATAAGAGTACAACTTAAATAGATTGGTCCACTTGTAAAAAAAATAGGGAAAAATCTTAGGAAAATAATTTCGGAGATTTGCTTTCTTTAGATCTTTCCTATGCCAAGACACTTATCAAAATCAAAAACATTGATTTTTATTTTTTTTAATTGTTTTAGGGGTCCTCTTTATAATATTGATACAATGTAAAATCAGTCCCTGACTTTTACAGAGTTATTGCAGTATAGCAGTTTGTTTATGTATGTCAAGTTTGAAACTGTGTTACATCGTTGATATCTGCGTACAAAAACAGAAGAAATGTCTATATGCATTTTTTATTTTTTTATTTTTTTTTAAAACAAGCAATTGGTTATCAAATTTTTTTTTTTCATTTTTTTTTATAAAAAAATTTTTTGTCATTAAAGAACAGATTTTTAATATAGTGACACATTTTTAATTAAAGAACCAATATTTATATTAATTAACAACAGAATAAAACATGCTGATATCAATGACATAAGCACATTTTCAAAGCATAACATTTGTAAATAAAAAATCTAAGTGCTGATAACTCTGTAAGAAATGGGAATCGATTTTTCACCATTTTGCTATTATATACAAGACACCACCCCTTTGCTTGGGGAAAGTTTAAAGAATAACAATTAGTAACTGGAAAATTTCTCTATTTTTTTACAAGTGGATCAATCTATTTAACTTGTGCCAAAACTGGAACCTAGAAAAAAGCAATTTTCTTTCATCAATTGACAGGAATCATTTGTTAATGCAAATATTTGCAATACAAGAAAGTTTTTGTAAAAGCTAAGTAGATTCATTCAGCTGAAAATAGAAGAATTAAAATTGGAATATATTATGTTAATTCAAACTCATTTTTTTTATTGATTGCTTTATTTTCTTATAGATTTGTTACTTGATAAACTCTGAAAGGTTCTTATAGGCACATAGTAATATTGCATTAATTGAACTTTTTTTATATTTCAAGTTTGTGATAATTTCAAAACTGTAGAACTGTATTTTTTTTAAAAAGTACTAATTTACTAATACCATATAAAAGATGGTCAGCATGTACAATGTGGTGTAATGGATAATGGTTTGGAATGAGAATTGGAGAACCAGTTTCAAATTCCAGTCAGGTTCATTACATGCACATATGCAAATACCCTTGGGAAAGGTATGAATCTATCTATTATCTCTCAGCTAGGGGTTAAATAGCAGGACAGACTGGGTCCTATAGCCTTGATTGGAAACCAGTCTACTGCAGAAAGAAATGACTGCCTACTACAGGAAAATCTTCTACCTAGTCAGTCATGAATCAAGAGAGACGTGATTGTCCAAGCATGTATTGCATATGGCACTTAACTGTCTGACCTTTAATAAAAGATTTCTACATTTGAGCCCTTTAAATATATAAATAAATTGCCATGAGATCCAAATGGTTAAAAATGTTAGCATTCCAACCACAAGACCCAGGTTCAAATCTTACCATGATTGATTCCTCAAGGAGGTGACCTTGATGATATCAATCCCACCATGTGGTAGCATTGGGAAGTTCTTAAAAACCTCATCATGGATTAACCCAGACCTTGTTAGTGAAATTGGGTAGACAGAACTGTTCAGAAGCTGTCAATGGTTGTGCTAGTATGGTGTCACAAGTCCTCATGAGTAAGGGTTTGAGTGTACTAGACTTGTTCAACCAGTGATCATTCCAGGTTATACACTCTCTCCCAGAAACTGCAACTAAGGTCTACTCACCATAGTTGCAGTATAAACCACAGGTGAGCTCTGTGGTTGTTGAAAAAACATGAATGCTCTTGATTAGGTGTCTGAAACAGGAATTAACTAGCCACCCTAGCAAGTGGGCATACTGAGAAATGAGCAGTCAGCCATTACAGTCATAGTGTCTCAAAAAATGTATACCTGTTTTGAAGCTTCCTCAAGAAATAATTCAAGCCACTAGAACCAACTGTATCTAATTTAAATAATCCATAATATTTATAAATGCATGCTCTTAAGATTTTGTCATCACAGGTTTTCAAATTGATGTCCATTATTATACAGACATTGCAGACAACATAACATAATGGAATAACAAGCGGCAATCAACATTTCAATAGGTTTCTTTGACTTCTGTGAAAATTTCCATTATTTTTTCTTGTTTCACAGGGCTTGTTGATATCCATAGTCTTCTGAAATGGTTCTCATGTACATTGTTTACAGTACCGTCAGCTTCAAACTTATTTTCTAATTCATGACATTATAAGTGGGTGGATCTGAATGAAACTCTCTTTGATACTACCTTTAAATTTCAACTGCATTTTTGTACTTCCAGTATCATTTCAGGATGAACTTTCTTTGTTCAAACCTAAGCCTGGAGGACATTAGTAATAATTAAATAAATAAATCAGAAAAGAAAACAAGTTGACTTGAGCTATACACTTTAAAAGTGTATACATTTTTTTGTGACACCCTGTATATATAAATAGTCAGCACTATGGAAATAACTTTATATTTAAATAAATTGCCAATGCAAGGAAGATAACTTTGCTACAGCAAAATGTTACAGATAAAAAAACATTTGGTGTATTATATAATAAGAATTGTTTTAATTTCTTTTTAGAAACATGATTCTCAAATGTTTCATGTCATAAATGACTTGACAGTAGGTGCCTTGGACCTCGGTGGAGCATCTACTCAAATTACCTTTGTACCTGAAACGGACACCAAGATTCCATCCAATTTTTCCTTGAGTTTTCCTTTGTATGGCCACAACGTTAAAGTTTATACTCACAGCTTCCCATGTTATGGTGTCAATGAAATAATTCGAAGGTACAAAGCAAATCTTGTGAAGGTGAGTAATGAAAAGAATCTGCTAAATGTAGTAGAATGATTTCAATTTAGTGTAAAGGACTGAAACCATAATTGATCGAAATGCTTATGAATGAAATTTAAATGAGTTTAATTTTCCTCAATGAGTTAATTTGCATTTTAGATTTTCATTCAAATTAAAAATACCTTTCTATAAAGATAATTTTTTTTTTGTTTTATATAATTCTTTCAAGTCCCTACACTACTTTTTTTATGACTCTAAATGCAATATTTGCACTTTTGATCTTTGTTCAGTGATTTTTTTTTCTTCATCTGTATTCTTTCTAATACAGTGGAGGGAAATAAATATTCGTACACCATTAAATTTTTAATTAACAATTAACTTATGAAAACTTAAAATCCATACAATATTTCTACACCATTGCATAATGCTGCAATATGCAAAAAACAATTAGAAAACTATTATAAATGAAATTATGTGTTGTTTATAAAATTTTAAGGCAAAAAAAGTATTCATACAAAATATGCCTTTAATAACAGAAGGCTTCAATTACCTTTATTTACATGATTCTTTGTAAGATTTTGCTATATTCTTCCAATTATCTTTACCAGACCAATATAGAACATTATACAATTCATTTCTTATATAATGTTATCTCCACACACAAATCATACATGATAGTTATCATCATGTGCAAAGGCAAGAAACTATCGAATTCACAAAAAGAATTGATCATCAAACATTAGAAGGAAGGCAAAACCTATAGAAAAATAGCAGATATCCTGAATATACCATTCACTACTAGTAGTTCCATTATTGCTAAGTATAAAAAGGTGAAAACTGTTGAGAACAAATTGAGATCTAGTACACCACACAAGATTTCTCACAGATTAATAACAAGAATTCAGGTGCAAAACTCAAGAAAATCCAATGACTATGCATAGAGAAATACAGGTATTATTGTTACAAAGTGAACAATAAGCAATGAACTTCATAGAAGTCAATTAAGATCATGTTCTCCAAGAAAAACTCCACTACTATTGAAGAAACATAAGGATACCCAGTTAAAATTTGTTTGTGAGCATAAGAATAAACCTGAATCATTGTGGGAAAGTGTTTTATGGACAGATGAAACAAAAATTGAACTATTTGGGTGTAATTCAAGGACTCACATTTGGAGAAAAGACAGCACAGCCTTTACACCAAAGAACACAATCCCAATGGTGAAATTTGGTCATGGCAATATCATGGTTTGGGGGTATTTTTTTCTGCTAATGGTATGGGTAATTTAGAGATAATAGATGGTAGAATGAATTAAAAAAAATATAGCAACATGTTTTGGACTCTAATTTGTTTGGACTCCTAAATGAATTGGATTTGCAACAAGATAATGATCCTAAACATATGGCTAAATCTATGGGAAAATGGCTTATTGAAAACAATTTTAATACACTCGAATGGCAATAACAGACTCCAAAGAACCTGTTCCTAAAACATTTCAATCCAACAACTATACATCTGAAGAATTTTAGATATTTTTTCTAAGTTGTGGGTTTTCTTACTTGGGTAATGATGCAAGAAAATTTGTAGATGTTGATGGAAGCAGTGAAATCAATGATTGCCTTAGAGTGATTGATAAAATATTCTTTTAATACCACATCACACCTTGAGAATATGTAGGAACCTCCGGGACAAAAAGTGACATCTTTTGCTATAATTTTTACAAAACATTTGTCCAGGGAAGAAAAAGAATAAAAATATATCCCATTCACCAAGGGTTGAAAGATGAAGAATTCCTTTTAAATTCTTTTTATTTTATAACTATTATGTACTAGCAGAAGTACCTGGCATTGTTTGGAAACAAATTTTGTCTAAATAAGCACACATTTTATTTTATTTGTATAGATTATTAAAATGACTAAGGGAAGTAACCACACATTAATTTACTACCAGAAACTGATTTACCTACCTTAGCACTATATTTTGATGTAGGAATAAATATTTAACTTCCATGAAAAATTCCTTTTTTGATCATCCTTTTTACCTTTCATGACCTTTTCATTGACCTAGACCAACTAGCCTCAGATCCATCCTGAATCATAATCTATCTGTATGCCAAGTTTGGTTGAAATCCATGCATTAGTTTCCAAGTGTATAGCAGACATACAGAGAGACATTTCATTTTATTTGTACAGGATTGATATGCCATAAACCTGGTTTATTTAGTTCATAAAGATGTTTCTTATGTTATTAACAATGTTTCAACTAATTTGGATTTTCCATTAAAATGAGATTTTTTCCTTATAGATGGTAAAGACAAAAAAAAAAAAATAAATCATCCAATATGTTGAGTTAACATCAAGAAAACAAAGGAGTTCATTTGTCCAAACAAAATTTGGAACAATGAAATTTAATTTTATTTTGGTCTGATAATATATTCAACTTAACTCTGCATCTGCTGCAGGGACTTTGATATATTCACATTTTTATAAGCAAAGGACACAAACAGTAATGTTGCAGATACTATATTTTTAAATAAACATAAAATGTCAGTTATAACAACCAAAAATATTTTCATTTCACAAAAAGTCAATGAATAGTTTATCAAAAGAGATTCTTCCAAATTGATTACTGTATTTCCCAATATTAAAGATGCTATTTTTTAGCCTGCATCCTATAGAACAAAAATTACTTTTCGTAAAGGCCTATCCTAACGAATTTTGTTATTTCTCTTTTTTAAAATGCTGCATGTCTAAAATGGGATCCAACATTTGAGGCTGGAGCATCCTCAAACTGAGAAATATGATAATTTACACAAAAATATGGTTATTCAAATGCAAGTGTGAATTCTTGCATATTGCATTTTAGAGCTTCTTCTATTTTACCTGAAAAGATAATTATGAATACAGTAGATTTCATGCTATCCATTCATATCCACTATTTATCTACCATCTTAGTAAGCTATTGACAACTTGACTTAAAATCAGGGAAGGTTAGATTCATGACATTTTAAAGGAACCCTTGCACCAATTTCAACTTCTTTCTTGACTTTCATTTGCAAATACACTCACAATCTTTTTTTGTGTGTATAGATAGAATTGGATCATTATAAAATGTGCAGAGTCATCCTCAATCTCTTTTTCTGTAGCCTATTTTACTTTGGTAGTAAGACAACTAGTAGAGGGACTGGGAGCTTAATGTTTGTTGAGAATATGAGTATAAAGTAGACTAAAACTTAAGATAGAAACTATTTTACTACATTCATTTTTTGTTATTTATTCTACATTTGTTAAAAATGAATAGTACTTCAGCTTTCAAAAAGTGTTTCTTATTTTGAATTTGTTTAAATATCGAATCAGTCTGCTGATTTTTTTCCTTTTTTAAATTCTTTCCATTACAGAACCATCTTGGAAATTCTAGCGTTATTAATAGCCCCTGTTGGTTGAAAGATAGTGTTCATAACGACTCTGCTTCAGACCTATTCATGTCTCCTTGTACTAAAGATACGAGATATCTTGTAAGTGTTATTTTTCTTTTTCAGTGTGTTTACTCTTTATGAAAAAAAAACAGCTTTCTTTTAGTCTCTTTCAAAAATTTACCATTGATATAACAATGTAAGCCGTGAAGAGTTCCTTGGTTCAATTATCATTTTGTTGACAAATCTATTCAGTAAATGTTAGTTAATCTTCCTATTTTATTTGATATCATTTTCTATTTATCTTTCCTATCATTCCAACAAAGAAATTCCACAACATTATTTCCTTTTTTAAAAAAAATCACACATTCTTAATAAAAAAAAAAAAAGAAGTTGCAAAATTAAGCATTCCAAAAGGTGCTGAGAAACTGAAAAATTTGATTAGAAACAAAAAAGTGTTGGATTGCTCTGTGATATTCATTCTCTTATATGGCAATGGATGTTGGACAATCTCCCACTGATGAGGAGAAAGCTGGAGGCAGCATAAATGTGATTCTACAGAAGGATACTGAAAATTCCATGGACAGAATGTAAATAGTCTGTAATGAAATTACTGAAGTCTTTGTCTTCTCCGTCTTCTGCTCAGTCTTATGCCACAATCGACACCAAAACGAACAACATGTGTGACTTTCACACAACTGGACACCTTCCCCTTTACCCTCGCAAACTCTCAGCTTTTATGCAGGTAAGGCATACGCTTATGCAAATGAATATGGACCTCACTCCCAGTCTGGTCGTGCACGCGCACTGCCATTTTTGTGTGTGCCACCATGACATTTGCCTCGTCAAACGTTCACTCATTCGTTTGTTACATAGAACAATGAAGTCTTAAAGAAAATGACAACAGAAAAAACACTTAGAATCAGAAAAAGAAAGAAGATAGAAGTTTTTAACATTTGTTTTAGTGAAATGGAGAAAAATTGTCAATTTCAAATCTTTTCTTTTGTAACCACTTCTTAAAATAATGACCAGCATTCATATTTGTGATTGTTATTACAATATTTTGTTAAAGTTGTTAAGCTCAAATATTTAATGATATGATAGGGGAATATCTACAGATATTTTATTGTTATAGAACTTGCCATAAGATTACTCAATCGTTAACTTAAAAATTAAGATTCATCAGAAAATGAAAATAAGAAAACTGAAATTTTCACAGGTTAAGTAGTTATTATTGTTTATAGCATTCTGGTGTAAGCAAATATTGAATAACTATACGGAGCTGCTTCTTTTTTTTTTTTTTTTTAATTTGGTAAAAATTAATTTTTAAAATTTTACATGAGAGTTGCATATGCAACTGAGAATTTTGTTTATAATCATACAGTGACTTATATCTGACAATTAATATTTCTGAAATCATTAACATTGTTACCTCTGCCAACAAAGTTAGAAGTTACCTACTAGTTGTCAGTGATTTGCCTAAATCAGACCAAATAACCAAATTTAGGCTGAGAACTTTTCAGCATTTCTTTTATTCACCTGTGTTTGTCTGTTTAGCTACCAAATTATTTCAAAATGTTCTTATTAATTTCGATGAAAACTTGTATAAGGATAGTCTACAGGCCAAGAAAAATTGATTAAATCTTGGAGCTGATCCACATTTTTGTTTTTTAATTTTATTTTGAGCGATATTTCATATTAATACGATCATACAAAATAAAAGGAAAATTGAAAACTTACACATTTACCTCCCTTGCATCGTATCTATCTATCTATGAAATGATTTACATTTGGATTTTAGTAACAATGTTGTTGGCAGAGGTATGCATTCAGTATTTTCTAGATTCTCTGAAATTTACAATTAATGTTTAATTTGAAATTCATGTATGTTGAAAATATAGATAAATTAAAAAAATAACTTTTTCTTGGCATTTTTTGACAGGTAAATTTTAACCTTACCTTTTTATGAATATAAAATTTATTTGTTTGGTTTTAATGACATTTTTTTTTAAAATTGTTATAATGACCATTTGGTCATTTTTTTATTTTTTTTTAATAAATTCTTTAAATATAATCATTATTCTTTTACAGACCCAGAAAGAATATCAGTTTGTTGGTACAGGGAATCTCCAAGAATGTCAAAAAAATATAGAATCACTCTTTAGCTATACCAAATGTTCTTACCAACATTGTTCTTTCAATAATGTTTTCCAGCCATTACTCAAAAATGTAACATTTTTAGTAAGTCATACTTTTTCTTTTAAATCTTGACTGCCTTAATTCCCTTGACTTCTACAGTTGCCCAATTAAATTGAGAGAATGTTCAGCACACACAAATTTGACTTCTTTTCAAAATCTTTTACTGCATATTGTTACATTTCTGTGCATTATTCAATGCATTATTGTACAGTTACCCTGTACACCTATTGAAATTCATTGTCAGTTCAGCAAACTCAATCAAGATAAGCTCAGCTATTACCATTGTTGTCTTCTAGTTCAAAAAAATCTCAGAAATCCATCATTAGTGGGAAACATATTCTGCTATATGAGTAAGTTGATCAACATTGGAAATATCAGAAGTTGGATCAAAAGATTAAAATATCTTCATTTGAGGCTGGTCATTATTGCACCTTAAACTTTATTAGCCATTAGATGTATAACCTCTTTACAAATAGTTTTGGGCAAGTAAGATTGTTGACCAGTTCCTTTATTCTCGTCCTGATTTATGCAAGTGTGAATAAAACTGAGCTACAGTCTGTCAAAAGAAATAACAGAAATAAATCATGGAAGTACATATCTCCAGTAGTCTTGCCCTGTTTTTATTTGCCCATCAAGGTTTTATCATCCTGTGTATGATGATAAATTACATCCAACAGCAAGGCCTCTGATCAGGAGGTTTTGAGGAGGGTGGAACCACCTCAGAATTGCTGGTGTTCCCATGTCCACTCTGACCCAGGGTGGTAGCACCTGTTAGTGCCCCAGCTATGGGCAAATAGTTAACACCCAAATTTGTGTAAAAATAGGTTTTCATACCAGAAATACTTTGTAACAAAAAAAAATTATTACCAGCAATAATTTTTGAAGGAAAAATTATTATCAGCAATACTTTAAAAAAAAAAATACCAGCAATACAAACAGTTATATATTCTTTGAAAAAAATATAACCAGCTATAGATTTCTTCAACGAAAAATATTCTCAGAAATAGATTTTTGAAGAAAAACATATTACCAACAATAAAAATTTTGTTGGCATTAAATAACCCATTGAGGTTGATATGCCGTAAAATAAAAACCAAACCAATCCATCAAAGTTTTATGTCTTTCCCCACAGATGCAATATTGCAAGATTTTTGTTTCTCTATCACTATTTCCGTGGTGAATGTTCAAATGAGTTCCAGTTTAATTCCACCAGTTCAGACTATATAGCTAGTGCTCGTCATTCTATATTCACAAAGTCTAATTGCTAACATTTCCTCTGTATTCCATTTGTAAGAAGGAAGTTCCATTCAGACAACTTTCTCTTAAGAACTGTTACTTTGTGGAACAGCCCAAAAATGGAGTACTGTTGTTATATTTGGGTGGGAGCTGCCCAGACCTCACTGTCCAAAAGCCTTTCCAAGCCCTTGTGGGTGATGAATTATTCTTCATCCCTAAACCTCTCTTCCACAGGTGGGATGTGGCAAACCTCTCCCTGCTCTACCACTACTTCCACAGACAGTGCTCAGTCAAACTACATTCCTTGATTCTGCCAAAGCAAACCTTAACAGCAAGAACACACCATGCCACTTACATAGTAGCAACCCACTTCTTTTTGATGGTATATGGAGGGAATGTAAGTTCCACTTGAACAGCTTCTTCCCATGAACCACTGCCCTGTGGAACCAACTCCCAACAGGATGTTTCCCCAATAACTATAATCTTAAACTGTTCAAGGCTAGGATTAACCTTTATCTTCCACTCCTATACATGCAAATTGGCTTCAAAATGTAACCCTCTACTTTGAGTGGTCCTTGTAAAGGGTGAACCTTGCTGTAAAAAAAAAAAAAAAAAAAAACTCCATCTGGATAATTCTCTGAACACTACAATCTTAACTATTTTAGTTGAGAGAGAATTGCTATCCATCCTCCTTATCTTCATAAATTTTATTTCCTTCCTTTTACCTCCACCTACCTCCTCTTATATTCAGTAATGCTCTACTTTGAGTTGCTTTTGAGCTTTGTATTGAGTGAACATTTAGTATATAAAAGAAAATAAAAAGTATTTGACAACATTCTTTTGTTAGCTCTGTTAACATTGAGTTCATATGATTGAAATTTTGTGGCTTTTAACAAGATGATCATGATATCGGTCATCAAATCCAGTAGTAGTAGTTGTTTTGTATGAGAAAAATTTATACACAAAATAATAGATTTTTCTTTCTAACAGTTTGCAGTGATGTTTCTCTAGTAGAATGAAATAGATTATTTAAGCAGTTTCAGACTTGATTTTTGTAGATGTGTCTTGAATTGCTGAAAGGTGAATTTCACTGCTAACATTCAGGCCTTTCTCAAAATGATAACTGTTCATTATTCAGTGTGATTCATAAACCTACATCAGTTTCTGTAAGATCACAATTAACATAAGCAGGTGATATTTCTGTGTCTTCATTAAGACAATAATGAGTCTCAATTGATTTTTTCCTTCAAGACCCTCTTTGATCTCTTTCTATCAATGTCAGTTCATTGTCATTTGCCTCAGATGTTTTTATATTTGTCTTGATGATTAATGACAATTGTTTCCCTTGAGGTTCTTGCAAGGTTGTGCTTTGTATAAAAACTAATTATTCTCTACTCTATTCAGTATGGTATACTTGATCATTTGTAAAATTAAAAATTCTGAATCATTATTTATTATTGTTCAGTTGAGCTAGCTCAAACATTCATGAGTCTATCACACCAACCATCATGGTCCTGCATTAAGGTCAAAAGGTCATTAGGGAGGCATTCTGTGTCATAACATAGTTGGTCAGTGTAGGTGGCTGTTGAACAACCAACCTGTCTTGCTCCATAGCTAGATTCCAGAGCACAGTAGATCACTCACGAATACTTGTTTTTCTCACCATCAGTATCCTGCAAAGTGCATTCTGCTTTTGTGTAATATTGTAGAAATATCAGGGATGGCTCCATGGAGCTGTGACAGAACCATCTTATGTAATTTAAATGCTTCAATATTTCTTTTGTGGTTTGGAGGTCTCTATCCCCTGCTTTTTTTTTGCATTTAGGTTTATTACTCATTTTTTTCTAAAAAATGTCTGTTAAAAAAACTTTTAAATATTTGTTGTAGCAAATTTCTATTATAAGATAATTGCACTAAGTTGCACTTAGAATATATATGAAAGGAGAATGTATAGTAAATTTAATCAAATAATGATCTCCTTCATATATTCCAAGCATGTTCAAACAAGCTACATTCCTTAGTTCCACCAGTTCAGACATTTACAGTTAGGACCTGCCATGCCACATATACAGGGTCGAAACATCCTTATTCTCTTTGTATTCCATTGGTAAAGAGGAAGTTTCTTTCAGCTTCTTCCTCAGAATCGTCACTCTGTGGAGCAAACTTCTGAAAGAATGCTTCCCTAACCACTACAATTTTAATCTTATCATGTCTAGAGTCAATTGATACCTATCCTACTTATCCTCATAATATGCACCGTCTTCCCTATCCCCTTAAAACAATCATTCAGTAGCCCTCTATCTTGAGTGGCTCTTAGGCCTTGTCTCAGGTGAGCAATACTTAAAAAAACAAACCCCAAAAAACACTCAGCCAAAATTAATAAATCCAAAGTTGAAATATAAACTTAAAACAGAAAACTAATAAAAGAAATACTGAACTGGCAGTAAATTCATTCTAAGTATGTTTACATTAATTGTAATGTTTTATATTATCTTAGACAGCTTCTGTCTGAATTTCTGGGTTGAGGAATTATCATTAATTTATTTACATGCAGATTAAACACCCTCATTCTCAGCTGTTGTGCTGATACATTGTGATAACAACAACAAAAATGAGGACAATACTTCAGAAGTAAATATCTTAAACCAAATAAATTAAAAATGGAATATGAAATGGCAAAACAATTATTTCATGTTTTTACAGTCATTTAGTTATTTATGTATATATTTGTTCACTTGTTTTAATGCTAGTACTGTCCCCCTCCTCTCCAGATTATGGGCCCTTGGCTTGCAGCCCATTTAGCCCACATGTAAATCTGGCCAGTAGTGGATTTATACTCTAATTTTTAGGGTAAATTTCTTTAAATAAATTTTAATAAACCAGTATTTCTATGCTTTTATTTTCTAAAACTATGATAAAACTTAAGATTGTATATATTATTAAAAAAATTATTTTAAATTATTTTTTTTGAAAGCTATATTTAGAAAAATCACTAAGTAAAGCTTTAGAAAGAATATTTGGGAGATTAATTTGAGTTTTTTTTTTTTTTTTTTTACAGGCATTTTCTGCTTACTATTGGACTATGAAATCTCTTAACCTGACTCAAACAACAGATACTTTCACTCTCGAAAATTTCACATCAGTTGCTGATTCTTGGTGCAATAAAACTTGGGAAGAGGTCTGTGTTTTACTATACTTTTGAATTTCTTGTGATTAAAATGAAGATGTTTCATTTAACCATTTCATTTCCCCTAAATACATAAGTATATCAATAAATGTCTATTGATGAAAAAACATTTTATACAACAAATACTTATTTTTCAACAGCATCGCCTTCATTGTCACTACCCTTAATCTTCCAACACAACTATGTTTATCACATAGATCAAAATTTTATTAATAATTGTGATAGGCTATGTACAAATTGATTGACCTATTCCCATAAATGTAAGAAAATTATAAATCATAATATGTTTTCATTTTATTCAGATATTTGAAGTTCCATGAAAAATTGCATTTATCACAGATTTAATTAAACTCATTTAAGACCCAAACAAAATATCTTTGTTCCTTGAACTACAGTTTTCTTGTAAAATCTGAAATATTAATGTCTATCATTCTTAGTTTTATCACAAATTAATCTTCATTGATCAGTTAATTTGTAAAAATTAAACTTTTGGGCATTGGAAAACAGTAAAACGTTTTCACTTTTAAGGCAAAAAGAATAGTTATCTTGTAGTTTAGCATATCTTATTATCACAGTTGCTGTAAGGGCATTTGATTAGTTACAGCAAAATACTATCAAATCTAATTAAAAAAAAAAAGCTTTCAATTTTTTCCCAGTATTGACATTTCAGCTATTTTTATTTTTATTCATGCAACAAAAAAAAAAATATATAAGTTTTCCAAACTAAAAAATATAGTGTGTTTCCAACTGTATGATAAAATAAATGGACCTTGAATTAAAATAAAAATAATTAAAATATGTTCAGGTTTATTTTACATTTGGATTTATTTAAACTTTGTTTTTATTAGATTTGATATCTGCTTAGTATTTTATTGTAACTGCCTGAGTACCTTCACTATAACCAAAATAATTTGGGACACTAAACTTTGACTATCAAAAGAATTGAACAAGTCTCACATTTTGTAATGATCTGCTTTGTTTCCTCAATTTTCTTGTTCTCTTCACTAGGCTCTCCTGGTTCCTGATTTAAACAACACCATTAAGAAACGTTTATGCGCTGAAGCCATTTATGTAAAGACTCTTCTATCACAAGGTCTTCAGTTTACTTCTGATAAGTGGAACTTATTACATTTTAATAATTCAGTAAGTAAAATGTGAAATGTCTCAAACTTATTTTTTTTATTACAGAAAGAAGGTATTGCTACAGAAATATAGACGAAGAAAAATAGGGATAAAATAATTGAAAAAAGAAAAAATTGTAATAAAAAAAAAAGAAAAGTTTGAGTGAATTATTAGATGACCTCTTGTCAAAACTATACTTTCCAATTTATTGAAACATTAAAGGTAGTGTGGAATTGGGCATTTGAGAAAAATAGAGAAAGAAAAATAAATTTGATGAATAGAATGTAAGGATTATAAACAGAGAATTGTTAGTTTTGTATTAGCAATAAAAACAAAATGATGTTATATTTTAGTCCTTTTCTTGGCCCCCATCTCTGTTTTTTATTGGATTTGAAAATTGTATAGAAATACTTCAAATGCTTACTTATTTCATATGGAAATATCATAGGCAGAAAATGATAGAAATATTTTCATATCATTAACAATTTGTTTAACTTTTTTAATTCCTTGGTTTCAACAAATAGATAAATTTATATTGTTTTTTTGTTTGTTTTTTTTGTATAGACAAATAATCAGTAATTTAAATGTGTCTAATACCGGGTGAAAATAAATGAACACAGATATGGTAGTAGTATCCTATGTTCCCTATGTACAAACAATGGACTTGCCTCAGTTGGCTATTTAACTTGTAATTCCTATTTTCCTTTTTGTAGCTGAGTTTTGTTTAGTTGAATAAAGCTTAGCATTTTTACTGTTGTCCTGAGCCCTGTTTACTCTTATAATTACTACAATTTATTCAACTAAACATGTAGATAAAATCTAGCATGGAAACAGCATGGAAGCCAAAATGCTTGGATGTCGAACCTTGTTCACCAACAGCTTCCAGAGACTGCCGCCAATGGCAACCTATCCTACTAAACTATAGATGATTACAGGAAGGAATACCAAATGAATATCGAGCACTCTTAAGTTGTATAAGTCCTAGTGTATTCGAGTATATCAAAGGATGTACAGACTTCGACGTTGGTATAAGAAAATTGGACACTCTACTTATTAAAACGCCCAATGAGGCGTTTGCAAAGCACTTGTTGACCACATTTTTTTTAAATTTCACCATTGTAGAAGATATTTGTAAAAGTTTTAGGAAATTAAACCCAGCAGTTTTAAAACCGTTATGATACAAAGTAGACAATTGTGAAAGCAACATATATTCTGAAATAAATGCTTATGAAATGGGGTTTATGAAATTACAAATAAATTTTCAATTGTTCCTCCATTTTGTTGTATAACAGAGGTTGTACATTTGATCAAATTATTGACAGACTATCCATAACTTGAGGTATGCTGCTGCACTTTCATGATTCATGAGTGTGCAGCATCAATGTCGAGAGCTTAGAAAACAAGGAACAATTTAAAACAGGATCCTTTTTCTCTATCAACAATTACTCATCTGATAAAAATGTTTGAAACCACAAAGACACTGCATGATATACCATCAAGTAGGAGACATTCCTTAGAAGCTGAGTGCACACTTCAATTTGCTGTACTTTCATAAATTCCATTTCATACCCATTTGTTTCAAAATATATGTTGTTGTTTACACAATTGCTTACTTTGCATTATAATGCTTTTAAAACTTGCATTCATTTATTTTCACCCTGTATTTAATAAACTGTATAATTGTTGATAACATCTGCTGGGTTTAATTTCCTAAAACTTTTACACAAATATCTTTTACAATGGTGAAATTTAAAAAAATATATAATTGAACAATTTCAGATTAAATGTTCTCACATTATAACATTTTTAGGATAGAACAGGTTTAAAATTTATTTTGAGTCAATGATTAGCTTTTTTTAGGTAGCATACTTAAAATAATAATAAATTAATTTGATATCAGTTAATGAAGGAATTATATTACCCTGACAAATGGAATGTTGTATCTGCAAAACTTGAGATTGGAAGATAAATCCTTTGAACTTGTATTTTTCTATTAACTAGAGAGGTTATGTATTTTCAAAAAAGTTTCAATGATTTTTTTTGTTATTACAGGTATCTGGAAGTGACCTTGGCTGGGCCCTGGGTTTCATGATCTACACCAGCAACTCAATTGCATCAGAAACAGCTAAAGATATATTATCTGTTACTACTTATGTTTTATTGGGGATTTTATTTGTGATTTTCATCTTCTTAGCTATAGGCTTTGGAGTTGTTGCTAAGAATCACCGTCGGCAGACTTCTTTCTATGTGACAGCACCAAATTATGGTTCCAGTGATACGGTTTAATTTGATAACCACACCCAGCTTATTTACTCTTTTTCTTCCCAAAGAGATAAAGATTCTTTAGCACCTTTTTGTAAATAGATATTGAGGAACCTTTTAGAAAATTCTTGAAAAAATTTACATTGACTAGTATATTATCCTTTTTTTTCTTTCCTTATATATGAATAGTAAAAAAAAATGTTCTTATTTTAATATATTTAATGCACACTTTATTTTGAGTTTTTTTTTAATGAGGGTAGGAAAAGAAAAGTTAATGGCAACAATGAAATATTATTTTTTCATCCTTAGCATTATTGCATTAAAATTCCTTAAACCTAGCAGTACTATCATTATTTTAACCCCTGGCAAAAATTATAGAATTACCATACATACAGAATGTTCACTTTGGTTTTTCTATTTAGCAATAAATAAACTAGTCACAGATAAAATGCAAAACGTTTTTTATTTAATAGTTGAACATTCTGGCTTCATAAAATATACCTTAAACAAACCTGATTAAATTAAATTAATAGTATGCAAAAAAATAAATATTATGGAATAGCTTGATATTTAGGAAAAAAGTTACAGAAAAATCTTGTGATTTGTGTTCTTAAAACAAAAACCAGCAGAAGTCTAGATATGCAAATTGGCCTACTGTTAAGAGAGTTCTTGCAGACCTCAAGAAGCAGTTGGGCATACCTAATTGAAAGTTAACATAAAATCAACAAAAGGATTGTCAATTGAAATAATGGAAAGGAAGGTAAATCTAATTCAAGGTGGTAATCCATAGTGGAGTGTAGCAAAAGACATTGGTTGTTCCCAGTCAGCTGTGTTTAAAATTTGCTGTAAATTTTAAAGAAATAGAATGGTTAAAAAAAAAGAAAATTGTACTGGTCAACTAGAAAAGATATCAAAGCATCAGGATAGAAAACTCAAAGCAATATGCATTGAAAATAGAAAATATACAATAAAACAAATGAAAAATAAATAAAAGAGAACAGGAGTCAGTGTTTATGACATAATTGTAAGAAATTGGCTGAATAAAATGAGATTTACATACAGAAAAACCAAATGAAAACTAACATACAGAAGAAAATAAGATTAAAGTCATAACATGTCAGATGAAAGTGATGAATCGAGAATTTGCATTGGCCAAGACAATGATACTGGAACTTTTGGTGTTGTTCAAATGAAACATATAAAAAAAAAATAATAGCCTGAAGAAAATAAATTTCTCAAATCATTCATGATATGGAGTGACATATCATTTAAAGGACTAAGGAAGATAGCAATCAATGCACATGTGTACACTGAAATCCTGGATAATTTTCTTATTCCATTAGCAGTAAATTAACTTGGTGTCATTTTTCAGGACAATAATGCATTTTGTTACAAAGCAAATGGAATTAAAGCTTTCTTCACGAAACAGATATAAAATAAATAACACAGTCAGAAAACAGTCCGGACATAAATCCAATTGAAAATTTATAGTGGAAATTTAACAAATGGTCAATGAAAAGGTTCCATTCAGCAAAGATTATTTATTAATTGCCATTCATGAAAGTTGGAACTATTTTGATAAAGAACATTGCTTTAAATTATTGAAATACATGTCAGAAAGAATTAAGGCTGTCATAAAAGCTAGAGGAGTGACAACTATGTATTAATTCTAATGTTTTGCAGAATTTTGTATTTATAAAAAATGTTTTATCTTCTATCTGTTATTAGTTTATTTGATGCTAAATTAAAAAATAAAAACTAAAGTGAACATCTTTTAAGTGTGCCAATTCCATAATTGTTGCCAGTGATTCTATATTTTTTATTAGATGAAGCATTGTCAACCATTATTATTATTATTATAGTGTTTACTTTCATCTTGATGTTTTTTGGGGGGATAAAAATGACTAAAAATTAATTTCAAAGTAAATACTAGTTATAATAATGATTATAAAAAAACACAACCAAGTTCTGAGAATTTTCAGATTTGTATTTGATAATTTCAGTATTAAGATTTTTAACTTTATTATCACTTTTATAAATGCTTTAAATCGTTTTCTATTTTTCTAATTAATTTTTTTTTTAAACCTATCTCAAGGCAATACATATAACCTTATAAGTATCGCCTTGTCCTATCTACAAAATTATTATATATTGATATTTTATTAAATTTTATATGTGAAATTTTTAGTAAAAACTGTTTATTGCTGGAACTTTTTTTCTAATTTAAGAAACGATCATTTTAATTTAAATACATGCACATTTGGGTTTTAATCAAATAATATCAAATTGTGATATAATTTTATGTATACATATATATGCTTTCTTATTTTACACCCAAACTTATAAAGAATTTATTAAAAAATAACTTCAACTTAAAAAGCAAACATCTAATCAGATATGAATGATGCAATAACATGGAAAGCAGACAAGTAGCGTAATTAATCAGCACTTGAATGTCATCTGATACTTGATGAATGTTAAGGCTCAATACTTTGATTAGCAGTCTACAAAATAATATCACTCCAGCTCTTGTTCATTTGTCTATGCTCTTCTCAGATGGTTCATTGTCAGTTGATTTTTCAGCTGACCTCACGTTTATTTACCATAAGGAAATCCAATATAGTACTTGAAATGCAAGTCTAGTAGAGGTGGGTCATGACACATAGCCAAGCTAGTTCAGCTCCAGTTTCCAAAGATTGGTTTCCTGTTAATTACAAAGTCATTCTAACTCTACAATAGTATTTTCTTTACATATTTCATGTCAAACATATCCAGTTTCTTCTGGTTGGATTTCAGGATCAGTGTTTTACTGCCATAGAATAAGGTGGAGAGAAGACTGGAATTGTAAAATCAGATTTTCATTTTTTTTAAAGAGAACATCTTGCTTTTCCAGATTTTGATCAGCCCCATGAAAGCTGTTGATACTTTGCCAGTTCGACAGTTTATTTCTTGGCTCATTTCTTCAGGTTGTTAATTAAACTTCTCAAGTAAATGATATCATCAGCAAGTTCTATTTTAGATGTAAATCTATATAAAAAGAGGTGCAAAAAGAAAACAGTTGAGATTGCAAGCAACTTGAAGAGATTTTACATTTTATTGGGAAATATTGATGCAAAAGTATCACTAAGAAATAAAACAAAAAAAATTCATTAAACTATTTTTGCTGGTGTATGCATATTAGGTTCAAAAGTTTTCACAAGGAATCCAGACATTTTTTATTAGATATTTAGCAACAACATTGTTAAAAATCATAGCAAATGTACAAATAAATAAATAGAAGATCACTATAATTTATTGTATCATATTGTTTTGAAGTAAAGAATCTAAGGGAGTGTTTAATGGATGAAGTTGTTAAAAAGACATGCTTGAAAATGAAACTATAATGAAGGATATCTCAAAAAGAATTTTGAATACTTTTAATGTGCTTTAGCAAAAATATATTGTTATGTAATACACCTCCTACACACGCACACACACACATATATATATATATATATATATATATATATATATATATTTATTCAATAATTATAACATAATCATATTATAACATCACTACAAAAATAGCCATTTTGTTTCAACACTTCTAGTGTCTTATTAAGTGATAGCGAAATTATATATACATAAACACTGACGTCAACACCAAGTGGTAACAGTCTGTTTCATTCTTGAACACAATCTTCAGGCCTTGTTTGTTATGTGGTAGCTCAAATACAGGGTGCCCCACAAAAAAAAATAAAACAGGAAATTTGGTACAGTTTACTTAATTGTTGGAATTTTTGTTACAGTTATTTGAAACAAAAGCAAAGGATAGAAATTTTGTAGCTTAAACAGAACAAAAACGCAAATGTTACATGTGATGTTCAAACTAAAATAGCTAATTTTTTTATATTTTAGTTAATTTTTTTTTTCATCGTATAATAAATCTAAAATTTCCTGTTTTTTTTTTGTTTTTTTTTTGTGGAGCACCCTGTATTTATATATACTGGTCAATAGTACATTATGAGTAGCAAGTTAAGGTATTTCTACTTTATCATATTATCCTAACAATTATTGGGTAGGCGGCAACGGTTATATTTCAAATTATTCTAAAGATTGTTGAGTAGAAATAATTATGGGTCAGAATGTGCTTATTTATTGCTGTTGTATAGTGTTGTTTCTTAACTTTTAACTCATTATTTATTATTGATTACTTAGAGTATTTTGTATTTATTCATTATTTGTTCTTGATTATTATTATTATTATTATTAAATTGGTTGCAGTTATGTGTGCATTTGTAGTTTAATTTGTTTATTTTTGATACTGTTTATTGTATTTTTCCTTATGTGGAAGTTATCTTATTTATATAGTTTAAAATATTGGCTTTGTCTACAGTATTATATATATATTCAAAATATATGTTGGATATATTTGCTTTTTTCTTGATGTTTTACAAGGTATTCCTTTTTATTTTTTTTACTTTTAAGTAACAGTAAAAAAAAATTGTTTTTGTGTACTGCATTTTGAGATAAATTCAGATCATTTATTTAGTTGGTCTGGGAAGGTGATTATAGTTATTCAATAACAAAATAAACCCATTAATGTATAAAGTTTCCTTAAAATTTTAGCTCTTTTTGCCTCATCGACCTTGCTGGCTAATGATAATCTTGGGTATGGCATATTTTAAATTTTAGGTCCCTGTATTGGAAAAAATGGGAAACCAAGCTCTAATACTTTAAATAGTTTCAGCATCCTACCTTAGGAGTTAAAACTAAAGAAGGCATGAAAAACTAACTAATTATTAAATCCAAAACTTTTGGCCTATCGTGTGTGTGCATATGTGAGATATATATATATATATATATATATATATATATATATATATATATATAAATTTTATCACATAATTGTCTTGTCCTAAATTACTTAGATGAAGCATTGTCATTATTGATTTTTGACTGTCAAGAATAAAATATGCAAGTTGAACTTTCATTGAAGGCTTAATCTTTATTTCTAAGCGGTGCTGCTTACTTGACAGTTGTAGAATGCAAAAACAACATCCAGAGTTGTGATGAAAAAGTTACAAAAATATGATGAAAGAAAATCTAGTCAAAAAGTTTTAAAGATTCTAAATTTCAGTAGAAATAAAATTACATTTTCAGAAATTCTTTAAATGAAGTTATTTAGGTATACAATCATTTGTGTAATAAAAAATATTATATGTGAATATATGTAAATGTTGTTTTCTGTAACACATCTATTAATACATTTGAAAACACACGCACACACATATATGTGAAAGGTTAATGGCTAAAGTTGAATCAGAACCAGGAAACTAGTATTAAAAAGTGCTTAATACATTTGTGAAAAAACAAAAGTAAAATAACATGTAGAGCTTTTTGACTTTGACCAACTGATTTATAAAGTGTATATATATATATATATATATATATATATATATATATATATATATATATATATAATGAATTAAATAACCAGGTCAGCAGTGACTGGCTGCTAATATTAGTTTCATGTGCTTTCACCCAATCATCAAGTAGCCAGTGACTTGTGATAAAATGAATAGCCTGCTGACCTGATTATTTGAATTAATGTTCAAAAGCTCTGCCATTTTTGTGGCATGGAGCACTTTTATGCCAGAAGGCTGTTTTTGGGCAGACTCTATTCAGAACTACTTTTTTAAACCCTGATATATATATATATATATATATATATATATAATATATAATTGAAAAAAACTCACAAGTTAACTATTTTTCAAAAAGCAGTTATATGAATAAAAAGTGCTCAATGCAAATCCAAATATTGAAAATGCAGAGCAATTTCAGACATAAAATTTCAGAGATGCTCTTTTAAGCCCTGGATTACATGTTCTGAAGTGAATTTGGTTGTTTGGTGCTGTTGAGCACTTTTTTGGCTTAATGCTTCAGCTCCTGTACCATGGAACTTGTTTCACTTTACTGAGTGCTTTTTACTATACTGGCAAGCCTTTCCAGGTGGGAAATATTTATTTTTTATTTTTTGCCATTTTAGACCTTGGCTGGATGACCCCCAACCGTACGGGTTTGGTTTGCTCATCAAATTGAACTCAACCAGTGGTATATAGGGTATCCATATTATTACAGTCACTGGCTACCTGATGATTGTGTGAAAGTACCTGAAACTAATAGTAGTGGCCAGTCACTGCTAACCTGGTTATTTGAATTAATATTCAAAAGCTCCGCCATTTCTTGTGGCATGGAGCACTTTTATGCCAGAAGGCTGTTTTGGGGCAGACTCTATTCAGAACTACTCATTTAAACCCTGGATATATATATATATATATATATATATATATAATTACGAAAAAAAACTCACAAGTTAACTATTCTTCAAAAAGCAGTTATATGAATAAAAAGTGCTCAATGCAAATCAAAATATTGAAAATGCAGAGCAATTTAAGACATAAAATTTTACAGAAAAACACACTTTCGCACTACCATGGTTTTGCTACTACTGACAATACCAGGGAAATGGGAAGGTTAGTTTTACTGTAAAATTTTATGTTTTTTATACAATATATATGATAACTAAGATTATGTTTTACCAAAAAAATTAATGTCAACCAGTGCATTTTTAGAGAAGAATGCTTTTCTTGCAAGCAGCCTTCATAAGTGAAAAGAGATCTGGGAAAAATGAATTTAGGAAGATAATTTTTACAGGTTTTTTATTTTATTTTAATTGTTTATTTTTTTTTGTGTGTGTGTGAAAACACTAGAAAAAGTCAAGTAAAATTTCAAAATTAGGTGGTACAATCTTCAAAATTATTTTGTAACCACCTCTTTTTTAATTTATGGATTGGTCTCCCTGCTAGTTAACCAAAATATTTGTCAAAAAAAACATATCTAAGTATTTTAGAAATAAAAAATGTAAATATATTAAAATTACTCTTTATTCAATTCTATGCTAACTGAAAATAAGATTGTTTTTGTTGATTTTTACTTTGGATCTCAATTTTTTCATTTTTTATTTTTGTAGGAATTGTGAGAATCATATTAATTGACCAAAAATTGACCCAAAAATATTTTTTTTGTTTTGCTTTGTGTGGAGTTCTCACAAAATTCTTGTTTTTGTAAAGGATCAAGTAAATCTCTCCATATTTAATTTTATGCTGTATTATCTGTTTAGTCTGTTGTTGTTATTACTGTTAATCTCTTTCTGAAGTACAATAATCTATTTCTGCCAATTACCCAATGATTCTGCTTTGAGGGTGAAGTCTGTTTTGTATAAGAAACCAATATACTTTAACATTCCATTTGTCAGGTAGAGTTTGTCATTTTGAATGTCTTATTACTTAGACTACAATCTTTAATGCTAATAAATACTATATACATTGATTTTCTGCAACATGAAAAAGAAATTCCCATCTCTGGCCAAATATTGCAAGAAAATGCTTAGAGTTTGCGTGAACAAATCCCCTCCGGTGAAGTACAAAAAAAATGGTAAATGCAAACTCATAAAATAAAAATAGTTTTGCATTAGCTATTGAATTATAATTATACCTCATCTCAGAATGTTGTTTAAGCTTTCATTTATTGAATTTTTTTGATTGTTAAATAATTCAGTTTATTAAATATCTTTGTGGCATATAAGGCATAAAATAGATAAAGAAAGTAAATAAAATACTTACCAATGAAAATGTACATTAAAAAATAAAGTTTTTCCCAATGATCATTAAAATTATCATTAGGAAAACTTTGACATAACTTATGATGCTGTTGTATAAAACAGAAAAATTAATCATGGTTGTGTATATAAACAAAAAAACATAAATAGAGACTTCTGATTCAGCTTTAATGTTGGAAAAAATTGTCTAAATATATATATATATATATATATATATATATATATATATATATATAAGTTGTAGCCTGTCTGTTATCAAACACCTCCTAGGATTTGGGAAATAGACATCATATACAATATATGTATTCTGAAACTATATTACACAGAGTACTTGGATAAATATATTTTATTTTTGATCAAAGGGGGTCACCCAGGGGGAAGGGGCACAAACTTCCCACTGAAAATTATTTTCCCTTTGATTTAAATTAAATTTAAATTTGAACAGGGGAATGACCCCTATGCAAAATATAGAAGGATAAAACCAAAAGATGGCAGTCACTTTGACAAGATCATTAAGTAATATTGAAATGCATCATTTTTTTTCCACAAATTATAACAATGATTTAAAATCAATCATCATTTTCTTACAAAAAAATGTGGCACACAGCAAGGTGTGGGTCCTTCGGCTCGTAACAAATACAAATGAATTTTATGTAAAATTTGTGTGTGTGTTCTGCATCTAAACCTTGTGTGCTGTATAGTTAATTTTCTGTAGAAGCAAGCAAAATAAATGTACATAGGAAAACTAAATAAATTCATAAGTCTTTTTTCAACATTAGAAAAAGAACAATTATATACAAGCTACAGTGTAGAATTAAAACCATAAAACTTTCTATTTCAGATATTTGACATCTGTAGAAATAATTGATAAGAGTTTGCATAATATTTAAAGTGTAAAACCTCAATGCTATGTGAGATAAACAAAAAAAAAAGATAACTTTTGTGCTCACAAAAAAAACGGGTGTGTGTAAAAGGACTATTTCTTCCTTGACACCATTATTAATTTATACTACCATCACTCTCTCGACAATGTTTATTTACAAGATTGTTATAAAAATATGTGGACCAAGTATAATGTGATATTAATTATTTACTTTTTATAAAGATTTATTATTTACCATTTTATAAAGAAATAAATATGAAAAGAAATCTTTATTTCAATTTTTTTTTAAATTACGAAATTATCAAAATATGTAAATCATCTACAATGCGATATTTTATTTTATTATTTACCATTTTAAATAACTATGAAAATAAGTTTTTTTTATTCATAATTTTATAAAAATATCAAAGAAAGAAATGCCCAGAAAATACATTATTTTTTTTTTTTTCAAAGTTTATAATTACAGTTACTCATTAAACTGATTGACATTTTTTTTGACCAAGATGTTGGGCAATAGGCACATGATTCTGGGATATTTTTTCATGCTGAATCTGAAAATCAAGTCCATTTTTTCCCATCACATCATGTTTTCTCAGTATAGATAATTTCTATTTTTCTTAAAATAGGCCAAAATATCCATTTAACAATGATGCCTGGCCAAGTAAAACCAACCTTAAACCTTTTCAGAGTAGAATAACTTATCATTTGGCCTATTTTAAGTAAGATAGAAATTATCTGTCCTGAGAAAACATGTTATGGGGCAAAATGATTCAGCGTGGAAAAATAGCCCAGAAACACGTGCCCATTGCTCAACAATATTTGGGTAAAAAAAAAATGTCAGCTGGCGTTATTATGTTTATTTGAATTTTCTTGTTTACAATTTTTATAAATTTATGAATAAAAAAAAATAATTTCATATTTATTTCTTTATAAATTGATAAATTATAAACATTGTATTGTATTAATTGGTTCACATTTTTTAAATTTTGTAAATATAAAATTATTCTTGTAAATCAACAATCTAATAAATAGTGCTTAATATTTTAATTTTTTTATTTTATTTAATAAGTTACTTTCATGTTCAGGTTTTATTAAAATTCTAATCATTGTCTTATAAAACAATAAACATTGTTGATGGAGTGAAGGTAGTTAAAATAATAGTGGTGTCAAAGGAAAAACTGTTCTTTAGACACACTGTTTTATTACAGGCACAAAAGTTAAAGATTGCCAAAAGAAGCTATATCATGTTTTGGTTTAATACTGACAAAATTATTTTATTTGAAGAACAAAACTATTTTTGGTATACAATAATTATAATTTTTTTTTGTTAACACTTTAGTTACCAAATCCCCCCCACACACACACACCATTTTAACTCTTTGAGGCACATTTCTTTTTTTTTTAAATACTCTGCCACCTGTTGATCAGCTTAGATACTAAACAAAAGTTCTCCTTGGTAAACAGTTCTTCAACTTCTTCCTATATACTCTATCATCCTGCCCAACTGTATTGGCATAACATTTGCAAAGAAAGATCAAAATTGGTAAATTGAACTTATGCATGTAAATTATTGTAATTACATGCTTGTTTACTTAGAGTACAGTAGACTGGACAAAGGCTTGTTTCAGACCAAGAAAAGGCAGGCATAATTCACACATCTGAGAGTGAGAAATGCCACTTTAGGCTTTGAATCTGAGATTATTTTACATGAGGGCAATGTTTAGTTCACAAGAACTTTCAAAAGAGGTTGCATCTTTTTGTCATGACTTGTACCACAGGTTTGACATTCCATTTCATACTGGCCACATGATGAATGAAGCAATGGGGGGAATGCAAAAAGCAAATCACCTTTTTCTATCAGGGGTAAAAAAAGGGTTGTGAACTTCATATAAAGTGGTGAAGTGATAAGAATGCAAAAGACTAGATCATGTATCCCTTGAATTTCTCAAACAAGCCCCAGTTGGAGAAATGTCCTAGAAGTATGAAGATAAAAAAAAAAATGGTATTAAAAAAATGACATACCACTTAGATACCACTACTTCAAAAGTGATGCTTCAAAGAGCTGATAGTATTTAATGCATTTTTTTATGAAATATTGATCAAGTTAAGACTGAAATAAAATTAACTTTATTCAAGCCCATAAATTTTATAAGATTTTTGGTTTCATATGAATTAATTTAGATGTGTCTAAAAGTTCCTAGCACTCTTTTCGTTTTGGAAAACGAGACCGGACATATAGTTAAAAAAAATAAAAAAAATAATTCTGGAAACTTTTGCACACACCTAACATTACCTAAAAACCTAAATCTTGGTAAAAAATTGTTCAAAAAATTGATTGTAGTTAATGAAAAGCATGGTTGATCTAAAGTCTTTTATCTAACTTTTTTTTTAAAAGGATATTTTATTTTTGGTTAATGAATACTCCATTTACATTTTCATATTTTTTTAAAAGATCAGTTATTGAAAAAAACTAAAGAGATTATTTAAAAAAATATATTTCTAGTTTGACTCTTGTCTAAAGAAAATTGCCTTTACATTTTTAAACAATTTCTGAAGACTTTTTAGTTTATTTACTTATTTTAATTTAATTTTGTTTCCATTAATGCCATTTAGATTTATGTATATAAAGCAATAAAATATATTTCTTTACATAGTTTTGTTTTTTTTCTTTCCCAAAGCATTTCCAGTTAGTTGTGATATTTTTACATTATGGAGTGAAATGAAGCAAATTATTTTCTATTTACTAATTCTCTTTAATAATTTTGTTAAATGTGCTTTATCCACAAGTTCTTTTCAGATATCATCCAGTGATATTCTTAAGAATTGATTGTGCAGTCCTGATGAAACTTGGCTACCTTACTTGATATGTGTGAACAGCTACTCTGATGAGGATACTCAGTAGACAGTGATGCACAACTGTGTGAGCTTGTGTACCAGCTATCATATTCTTGTTCAGGATTCCTTTGTAAAACTTCACATCATTCAGTTCTCTCAGCTCTCCTATTACAATCCAGATTAACTCACTGTGGTTTCTGATTTTTCCCAAAGCTAAATTTGCTATTAAAGTAGATTTCAGACTATGGTTAAGATTAAGGAAAATTTGATGTGGCAATTGATGTTTATAATGAAAGGACTTTTTTTGAAAAGTTGAAACAGTCATTAGAATATTTATATAAAGTTTGAAGAATCATACTCTAAAGAGGATTAAGTTGCCACTGTTCTTGGTATGGAGTAATGGATAATGGCTCGGATTGAGGAATTGGAGAGCCAAGTTTGAATTACATTTGAGTTCATTGCATTCTCTTATATGCTAATATCCTTGGGAAAAGTATGAATCCATCACTTCCTTATAGGTAGATAGCAGGACAGACTGGGCCCTATAGCCTTGGTTGGCAACCATTCTAGGAGAACTGAATTCAAATCATCTGTTGCTTTGTATGTCTTGCCTCTGAGAGTGTTATAACACTGAAACAGTGTTTGACATAAAAAAAACTGCAATTGAGAAATTATCAACAAAACTGACACTTCAAGTACATGCACTAAAATTAAAAACCATGAAACCAGTAGAACTGAATAACTCAATGAAGCCATATTTTTTGTGGTTTTTCCACAACAGCATGAAAAATAAATTTCCACTTCTGGCCAAGTATTGCAAGAAAACATTTCCAGTTTTCATGAACAAATCTCCTCTAATGAAGTACAAAAAATAGTTTAATCATAACTTAATATTGGGCTGGTTAAAGTATTCCATTGATTGTAATTGTATTGAGCAACTCTTGGAGAGAATAACAGCATCATGAAAGAATTCAGACAGAAATTATAACCCTCAAAGAAAATTATGAACTAAATTGCACAATGCTGACTAAAGTAGATTGTTTTGTTGTGCATTACTCAAGAAAACACTTGCATCCAACAAAAAAAAAAAAGAGGAAGCAATTATTGGAATAAAGCACAGAAAGTTTGCATTACATATTTTTTCAACACCACTGACACTCTTAAATTATTGCTTGTCTGCATTCATATAATGCTAATTATATTATTTCAAGAAGATTTTTCTGTTAAGGACAAATAAAAAAAAAAAAGGCAAAGATATATCGACTTCTTTTTATTCTGGTTTCTGAGAGAATTTGATCATATTTTGCAAATGCTGAACTCCATGTTCCCTATTGCTTGTTGACAATACAGATTGACACAGTACATAAGACAGGTAATTAGAATTGCCAAACAGGACTATGAAGTGCCCTTTTTTCTTTTTTTTTTTTTTTAAAGTGGATCACCACAACACTCACTCATAAAAAATATTCTATCACATATGTTATTGATGAAGACAATGCAGACAAAATATTTTCACAAATTATCAAGTCTAGTTGTAGAGTAGAAATGGAAGGTCTCATTAGATAATGGGGGACTTCCACAGAAAGACATAAATTACCATGTCCACTGTTATATAAACAGCTGAGTGGCTGAGGCCAGACAGTTTTTGTATTTGTATCTCTATGAAAATAAAGTAATTGAGGATTATTACTACCATTTTCATCATGGTTATTTTACAATAATGAAGGAGGCTTTGTTCATGATCATTGCTTTTTGAAACAGTATCAAGTCATTGACAGTCACAAAATGTTGGTTGGTACAACAGTTTACATATTGTTAGCCATGACAATGAAGGAGACGCTACTAAGAATTGCAGACATATGTAACAAGGAGACTTTATAAAGTTTGAGGTTGATAGTCACAAAAAACAGCAGGAAAGTGTTGACATCACAGATAAGGAAAGTCAGATACTGACATTTTTTATAGTCTGCATTAATGAAGGTTTCAGACTTACTGAATTGGATGACACACAAGATGAGGTCAATGCCAGTAGTTTGGTTCATCGTTGTCAAATGCTATTGATGCCAAAACCCCAAAAATAAACACAAAAATCTGAAGCAACAGCAACTAGATATTTTCCTCACAAATAAATGATTAATCACCATATCAATGAAATTTATTTACATGAACTTAGCATCTTTAATGAACTCATTTCACTTCCTGTTCAAATCCAAGGTCTTCTGACTCTGATTGACCATATCTCCAGGGGTATAGTCATACTTACCATGCTTGACTAATTTTGTGAGGTTATCTAACCCATAGTTGTTTTGAATTCAGGTGACCTTCTCTGGTTACTCAAAGCTATAGGACCAGTCTGTCATGCTCTTTTATCCATAACTGGGGAAAGAAGAGATTGATTTATACCTTTCCCAAGGGCATTTGCATGTAAATAACTGGAATTTGAACTCAGCTCTCTGATTCCTCAATCTGAGCCACTATCCATTATGCCACCATGCCTCCATTTACATATCTAAACTTCCTGTGTAGGTATGTATATGTACTTTTTTATTTGTCATAATTCCTTGAATTTTCTTTCAGCTCCATATTTTTGTTATTTGCATGACAATAACATGATTTTATTTGTAAAACACCTCTTGAAAGTCACGTGTTTCTACTCACTTTAAACCCACTTTTTTTACATGTTAAGTATGTCTTCTTTTTTTGATCACCTCAGTTAACTAAACAATCATCTAAATACTATCTGCCTGTCTTATTTGGATAATCTATACTCCACTGTTCACACACAACTTGTGACAATTTACCGGCAATGGTAAATTCCTGGAATGATTCCACAAAAGCAAAAAATACTCCCTTTGTGAAGCTATGCACTTCATGAGATGATGGTGTCATTGCTAGAAACACTCTTGGAATTTGTTTTTTGGAATACCATTCATTAATGTGGATGTCAGCAGATTTTTGGATGTCATCACAGGTGCAGTGACTGACAGACGATTGAAGAACGTTGTCACAATTACATTACAAATGGCGTCACTCTCCACTATCCCTAATTTTACATATTGAATAGCATATTTCAGCACGAAAACTTGACTAACAACAAATTCATCACAGACCAAGAAGTACCAAATTTATGGTAACTATTTAGAATGTAATAATTAGAAGAGAAGTTAACACCGATCACCGACCTCCAATTTATAGGATGCAAGGTGATTTGTTGAGATATTATGTATAGGGAAAAAATGAATCTTATAAGCAGCAAAATATAGTAGAATAATTTCAAAAATACATTTAATTCTTTAAATAAGAATCCAGGCCATACTGGGTAGTTCAGCTAGTGTGTGTGTGTGTATATATTTTTTATATATATATATATATATATATATAAAATTGCTATTTATTAATTGTATGGTAAATATTTCATTTAATCATTTAGAACATCAAACTTGCAAATGTTCATTATTATTATTATTATCAAATAATGAACAATATTTTATGATTTTTTATTTACAAACATAATTCTAATTGTATAAGATATATACACTAATGTGCCAAAAGTCATGTGATAGGTGCTTAATATTGATTAAGATTTCCTCTAGCTTGACAAAGTGCAGCAATTTGATGTGATATCAATTCTATAAGTGGTCAAATGACCCCTGGAGAGATATTTAGTCATGATAGCTATTACTTATTAGAAAAAAAAAAATCATTGATATACTTTAATTTCTATTTTTTCTTATAAAAAACTAAATGCCATATAATTATGATAGCTTTTAAAAATATTTTTTTAAAAATTCAAAGAAAGCTAGCAGAAAACAAAATGAAAAGTAATGTATTAGCAAGCTTTACCTTGTTGCAATAACACAAGGCATCGAGAGTGGTGTCTGTTATGATAATAACGGGATATTTCATTATGTAGTGAGATCATGTTGCATAACTAGTAAATATATAAAATATGTTATAGAATAGAGTTCCTGAAACTAGATAACTTCTCTCAAATTCAAACCATAACCAACCATGTCACACACATGATTAAAAAGATCTTTTCTGATGAGTAATTCACCATTGCCCTGACATTCTGTGTAACCACAAAATGTTGATGTTATTGGTGAATTTTTAAGTATGAAATGCTTATTGGATAGTTCAAAATATTACATATGACAAGACAAGATTTTTTTCAATGTCAAAAGAAAGAAGGAACAATTGATTTAACTTTGTATTTTATTTTATAACTTTGTTAAGTGTATTTCAGTTTTATTTCTTGTTATTCAGTTTTTTAATAATCTGTTTCAATTCAGCTAGTGCCAGTATTGGCAGGTATATTATTATTAATTTTTTGACTTTTATTAGATCTTACTTCCAAATACATTTTATTGCAACACTCAAACTGCAATTCCATTACATATCAAAAATAAATAATGACTCTCTGGTATGGCTAAATCACCCACCTTTCTTCAGAAAGGCAGTCTTAACATGAAAGCTGTCTTAGGCCACAGAGTTTACTGGCTGCAGTCACTAAAAATATAATCATATAGACATCCTTTATCTTTAACTACTTAATACATTGCCATATTTATTCATATACATAGTTCATTTATTTATTTTTTAATTTGAAACCAGAGGCTTACTCTTTATATCTGACCAATATTACTAACAAACATTATGAGAGTTGCAATTTAAAGCAACTGAAATTAAGATGAAAAAAATATGTATCAGAAAATTAACAATTGATAGAACTTCTAAAAAAATAACATTACAACTAATACCACTGGCACATGTAAATAAAATAAAAAATGATCAAAATTCAACAAGTATTCAGGGAAGATAAGGAATGGTTATATGGTTAGATAGCAGTAACTGTGGCCTAATAGTGAGGACACTGTCAGATTAAAACAAAAGAAAAAAAAAACACATGAATTAAGAGTTTTGCTTGAGATTTACTTTTCATTTGTGATCCATGTTGCTTACTGATAACCATAGAAAATTCAACAAGAAACAACTTAAAATTAAAGAAATACTAGTCAAAACATTGATAATACTTTCTTGAAGAATTTTTAAAAATAATACAGCATGCATATGATGCAAATAAAATATCCATTAGCCAATTACATATGGTTAATGGCTAGGTCTTGAGCTTACTGGAAAAGGGCTACATTTTGATATAATAAACAAGTGGATACTCAAACACAACAGCAATAATAATAATATACTAGTATTATTTATGGGTTTTTTACACTTTTCTTCTGGCTAGCATAAAGTACACCACCCAGGATTGCAACAATGGTAAATCCTTGTCCAAAAATACGAAGACGCATCATTTTTTGAGATTTTAAGGTGTTTCCTGTTTTCATCTGCCACATTCCATAAGACAGAGCAAATGTTGTCAGTGCAATACCTGCAAAAATATTAAAATTAGATTTATTAAAACAAAAACAAACAAAATAGAACTTAAAAAGATTAGAATGACATTTATAACTAAGGACAGTTTTTAAATTCAATGAATTAATTTGCAAATGACCATAATGGCTGTAACTTTTAAAAAGAGACGCTCAAATTTTAATAATTTAAGGATAGAAGAATAATATTTAAAATGAAATAAAGATATTTTTCATAGTGGGAGAAATTAAGGGATTAGATCAGTAGGCATCAAAATTTGATGTACTATAGTACAAAAAAAAAAAGGACTATTTCCTATTGGAATACAAACAAAATATGGAAGAAATATAGAAAAAAGAAATGGTCTTTAAAACAGTGAAGTAAAACTTGAGCTCAGTTATTTGTTGACTTGGGATAAAATAAAGCAATTAACGGTAAATGTAAAATAAAAAACTGCGATTTAAAAAAAAAAAACAAACAATCAATAAAATTCATTCAAGTTGTAAATGCAAATATAGCCTATTTTAAGTTAAAATTATTAAATTTTATATGCCATATTTTGTAGCATATGGGATGCACCCTAAATTTAAACTATTTTAAAAAATAAAATTGAGGGAAATTTTCTAGATTCTGCCTCAAATAGGATAGATTTTTAAAGATCACAATTTTGGTTCCAAGCTTGGCCTTCACCAGAAAAAGAATCAATAATTTTGAGTGTCAAATTATTAAAAAGAAAAAAAAGTGCATTTGATATGCTGAAAACTACAGTACTTTACATTAGTGTTATATTCCGTGCTAAGGGAATAAATACTTAACACCAGGTGGATAATAGAAGAAAGGTTTATTGTACACAACCAGTACAATATGAAATATGGCACAGTTATACACACACGTAAATCTAGTAGCGAGTGCCACTAATTGGAAGGTCAGACATGCTTGCGTTTTCTCTTTCTCACTCTTCCTCAAGTCTCTCGTAGATGGTTGACTTTATAGGTACTTACTGCCTATAGTGTAATCATTCATGGGGGTGACTGGTTATTCCACTACATCAATTAGCGTCTCCATTATACTTTTATCTACCATATATATATTTGAGTTACGTGTGCTACACATTTTAGTTGTTACCAGTGTTGAGAATTTTCACATAATGTTGTTTCTATTATCTGGTACTTTGTTTGGGATTCTGTAGCACCTGTCCACAAGGTTTGACAAAGGATGGTCCTTATTAAGACCTACAGGCTCCATTTGCTCAAAGCCATTTTTAACCAAAGAATCTGAAACACTGTAAGCTTATAAATGGAATAAGGTTTTTAGTAAAAGGAGCTTAATACAACAAAAGACTAAATGTGTGAACAACCTAGTAAGAATCAAACACACTAAAAGGATTTTTTTTTTTTTACAAAACAAAGGAAAAATTAAAATATCCCTAATCCAATGTTATTAATCAAGGATATTTCATTTAGCAAAAAGTCAGTTTTCATGATTGTTTTCCATATTTTTTAAGCTTTAAGCTTGCAAAAGGTGAAGACAGCCCAAAAAAATCAAATTGATAAAGAAAAAGTTCAAAATTAGGTTAAAAGTTTTTTTTTTTGTCTTAACACTTCTTTTGGTATGGCATAATAGTGAAGCTAGTCCAATTGATCATTATGTAGGGGAGATATAACTGCATAAATAATTATAAACCCTTTACATTTATATATACAAAAATACTCATAAAATTAAGAAACAGCAAGACATGGAAACACCAAAACAAGTATTATTTATTATCTGGTTGTAATGTTGTGTTGGAGACACTTAGTAAAATTGTGAGTTTGGGGTCAAATGTAGATCAAATATGGATTGGAATCTGACAGAATGATAAAATAAAGAATAAGTGTGTACAGTCTTTCTCGTATGTTTTTTTATTTTTATTTTTTTTATAGATGTGTGTAATGAGTGTCCAGAAAATTTAGTTGGAAAATACAAGTGTCTGGCGTTTTTTTTTTACCTTGAATTTTTACTGAGTGCTAAGAGATGTTATTATGGTCTGAAAGAAAGAAAAGGAGCCAAAATTTTTGTTGACATGTGATGATGGCCTGTCTGTGTTGACTGCTTGTCTGATAGTCACGTGTTTTTGTGTGTAGAGGAAAAAAGTGGAGTCTATTCTCACTGGTTTAGAAAGAGAGAATTAATGATAATTATAATTGTTATAATTAAATTACTTATTTTTGACGCTAGGATTATTTTTATAAACACAACACAGTGACGGTATAATTAATTTCGGTCCTCACTTGGTACCACATACTTGTGGCCTTTTACCAAAAAACAAAGTAACAACTAAATACCCCTTGGAAAGGTACGTATGTATCCATCTCTTAACGGCTATGGGTAAAAAAAAATAACAGGACAGGCTATGGTCTTTCTCAAGGTGGTAACCAGTTTTAGACAAGGGCAGTCCTGAATTCAAAACCATGGAGTGTGGAACAGGAAAGCATTCCACTTCTTTTCCAAGAAAAACTAACGCAGTGAAGTCTTTACTGTGGACTGGACAATTATGATCACCCACACCCCGAAAGGGAGATGGTATAAGCATGGTATAATAATATAATTTCTTAAAAGCGAGATTATTTTATTTGTTTTTTTAATTTTAAATCACATCTTTTTTTTTAACCATAGACATGAACTGAAAAAAAAAATCTGAATTTGATGAAGGAATTTAATTTACTTTTTAACATTGTGTACTGTAGAGTTGGTTTATGCTAACAAAGTTTAATTGTAAAAATAATAAAAACAAAATGTTCTAGATCCTAATTTTCTGATTTGTTTAAATCTGATCGAACTTCACTCTGCCTGATTCACGTGTTAAATATTAAAAATCCGTTTTAGTCTAGAGAGAGCTTCAATTTTTTTTTAAAGGCACATTTCATGACATTTGCTACCGATGGATAAAAAAAACCTAAAGGTCAGATTCGTCATTTTTCATTTGTAATTTTTATTTTTTTTTTTCTTCATGCAACTGTTATGCGCGAACCAATTCAACAATGTGTGATGTATTATTTTTCAGTGCGCCCACGTCGCTACCGAATGGGACATAAGGTCAAAAAAGAAAAGAAAAGGGTTTTCAACGGCGATACCGTGGAAAAAAACTGCTTAAAGACCCTCGGCACTTACTCTTTTTTTGTGGTGACGCCTCAGGTACCGATCAATATACTCAGCCCAATTCAATGCATATTTTGAATAAACTCTTCTTACCATCTGTTTAAAAATTGTTAAGGTTTTCCACTTTTCATTCAATGACCCTGGCCCGAAAAAAAAACTGTCACCCACACAAAAAAAAATCATGTTAAAATAAATTGAAAACTAGAACAAGTAACGTTGGAAAAAATATCGATCACGAAGTGATGAATACAAAAAGAAAGTTTTAATTATTGGAATGATACTGGTCATTTTTATTTTTGTTTTATGATGATTAGAGACAAGTTTTGAAAGTTATGTAAGTTTATGTATCATGTTTTTACTTTTTAGTGTTGACTTACCAAATGGAACTGCAGGATTCTCTTTAGTTTTTCGAATAAGCTTCTCTTTTAATCCTTCTTGTTTGTAAATCTGTAAAGATTCACCTGGAGGTGGAAGATAAGCAAACTGTGGCGGTTCCATTCTTTCTTCAATAGATTTAGAATCACTTGAAGACATTACAAAAGCGAAAAAGGCGTGATAAAGTACTCGGTGCTTAAAGGAAAAAAAACAGTATTAAAATTCATACCGTTTCTTCCTTAATTTTTTTCTATCAAAATAATTTTATCATATTGTATTTCCAAAAATATTTATATTTAATACAGATTTACAAATGACTTACTGCATATTCATTTTAAAATTTAGTCATGATTAAAAAAAAAAAGAAAATTTAAAATCAGAATGAATCGCGTACCGGAAAAGTATTTTTAAGAAGAATTACACCGCTTTATTTAGTTTCCGGTCTTTTGCGACTTCGATATGGAGGATAAAGACGAAGTTTTACAATTTCATGAAATGGGCCTCGATGATCGAATTCTCCAGGTAAAATAATGCTAACTTATACCTCATTTTACGTCACTTTATCTATCACTTGAATTTTTTGGTGAATTAACAAGTATTTAGTCAGAAAAACAGTTACTATCATTTGTACTAAACACGTGGTCACTAATTCAGCGTAAATTCAGTACTGATATATGTAACTCCTAAATGCAAAGACATGAATTGTTTTGTTTGACCATGAAAAACTATATGTTTGAGCATTTCAACACAAATATTTTACAATATATTTACCTGCAAAGAATATAAAATAAATCATTTATAAGATAAATGAAAGCAATAAACTTTATCCCCTACAGAAATTCCAAATATGATGTTTGAATAGAGATCTCGATGTACAAAATAAAACTGCCTCTGCAATTTTCATTTTAATCTCATCTACATATTTTCAAGGTTTTTCGATATAAGAAAAGTTAAAACTTCATGAATAAAATAACACCACTAAATAATTCAATTGTATCCTATTCATTCATAACTGTAAAAAACCCTTGCAGTATGTTTGTCTCATTTCATCTCTGGTGTTTCTAGAGTTTGGCACAACAAATATGAAACATGTTCGATCCCACCACATACCCAATGTGTCTTTTGGTAATAATATCCTCGTTAATATTTTTTATGATAAAAAAACAAAAAAAATCTATTTTTTTTTTTTTTTTTTTTTTTTTTACTACTCTGCCACCTCAAAACAACCACTAAACCTTTTCCTTGACAGAGCCACTAAAAATGTCCCAACACTAACAGAAATCACACAGAAATCGCAAATTTACTCCAGTAGATTACCCTTTGTTTTTTTTACTTGTAATACATGTGCAATGTCAGTTGTGCTTTTCTTTTTTGTATGATGGAAATGAAGATTTTTTTTACTACTGCAAAAAACAATTGTCGGTATTTCCGCAGATTTCCCCTTCCAAATCCTGCGTCTCTAAATGACAACGAGCAAAAAAGAGAATTATTACAAATAATAATAAAAAGAAATATGCCATCAATGTTTGACTACTACTGTTCAAATTTTAGTGCTAAATTTTAGTGCTATCTATTTATTTCACTTTAAATTACTCCATGGATTAAAAAAAGCTAGTAATAAAAAAAAGTAAGAAGGCTAACCTGAAAAACAAAAAAGAAGCTATTTAGCAACCTGTTTTTTTTTCACTATTTCCAAATAAATTCCCTTTTTATGGCAGCCCTAGACATTTGTATATGGGCATCAAATCATGCTACCTGTTACCATAACAATGGAATATCTCCATCTTATCTTACTTATTATAAAACGCAGGTTGTGTGTGTGTGTCTGTAACGTTTATATGTTGGATCGAATTTCCTACATTTTTTAGCCGATTTCAACAAAACTTCACAGGACTACATAAAATTACCTTGTAGTGGATCTAACGGGGCCGAAAATGGGAAAAACACAGTTGTTTTTTAAGAAAATCATTTTGAAAACACGATTAAGACACATCGTGAGAATGAAAGGGGACAACTCACCCACGAAAATGTAAAACAAAAAGAGCATAGCATGATGAAAAAGACGCCGAACTCGACGAAAACAAAATTTTATCGTCTAATGTTCATATTATTATTAAAGAGGAAAGATCAAAAGTATTTTGGGGTATTTTTTTTACATTTTTAATCGTTCGTAGCACGTCTGAAATTTTCGTTAAAAATATTGTTTTTTTTTGTTTTTTTTTTTTTTTTGGTCAAAAAGGACAGAATCATTTTCAATCATTTTTTTCGATTTGATAAAAAAGATTAAAATCTTACTTTGATATTCTTTTAAAAATCAATTATCATTTTTTCAAAACTGATTTTAATAAAAACAGAAATTATACTGTTTATTTAAAATATTTTGAACAAAGCTTAACTTAGCTTCTCTGCGCCGAAAAATGTAATTTGAAAATAAAACAAAGCAGGTCATAACCTTTCGCGTTGTTTGACGATTGACGAAAAGGCACATTCATGATGTTTAGATAGGTACCTCCACGAAATCGCTAAAAAAAAGAGCATAGATTGATGAAAAGACGCCAACCCTGCCAAAAACTAAATTTTATTGTCTAAATGCTTATGTTATTATTAAGAGGAAAGACCAAAGTTTTTTTAATTATTTTAAAAAATTTTCCTTTTAGAACATTCTAAATTTTGATTAAAAAAACTTTTTTCTATTTGTATCAGCGAACTAGTAAATAACATAGACAATTTTTAGCACGTTTTTTTTGGTATGACACATTAATTTGAAAAATCGTGCAAAAATAGAAATAATTATCGGATGTTAATGAGACTTTCAGGAACTATTCACAGATGATCGAAATTATTATAAATGTTTTTTTTTATGAAAGTCATGGTAGAAATATTTTTAAAAATATTTATTACCCCCATAACTAATTTTATGAAAACGCTAGAAATTCGATCGCATCAGTTTTAGTGATTACAATAATTAAAAGCACAGGGCTTTGAGGAATGCAAATCATGTTTTTTTTTTTTTTTTTATTGATACGCAGTACCTGAAAATCAGCTCTGAATTGTAACATACAAAACTCAATAAAACAAATATATTATTTAATTTCAAATGCTTTTATTTGCTTTTAGTTGTTTTTATGAATATGGACAATATTTTCTGAAAGCAAAAAAAATTTTTCGATGAAAATGAATTTTTAATACAATTATTTGTTATTTCATTAATTATAATAGATTTTACATTTAAGTTGTTAAAATATTATAAAATTAGTTAAAAGTCAGATCGGCTTTCATAAGTGTCCTTATGAGATAGATCTTTTTTAGCGCTGTTGTAAATTGTATCATTTTGACTAATCAGAAGATACCCAGTAATTAAGAAATGTAATTTTGTGCTTATAATCGAGCTGTAATTATAAAATACGGAAGACCAACCAGAATATAATTAAGCTGCATTATTTGAGTTAAGCATTGTTCTCCGCTGTTAAGGCCTTTACTTTTGGGAAACATGTGTGGAGAAGTTAATTTGATTTTTCAATTTCAACTGAGAAGGGTACCTACAAGTATCAGTATCATCTTATGAAATTTATATGATCTTATTTTTATATTAATCTCAGTTACACATTTTTCCATAAATGAAATATCAAAATTAATAATAAAATGAATGCAAATACAAATAACAGTAGAATGTAATAAATGTACATAAAATTATAGTATTTTATGTAATAATTTGATAAAATTTCATAAGAAAGGTACCTATAAATTAATTAGATACCTTTCTTAAGAAAATATGAAATTTAATGTCACTCTTAACAGTTTTTTTTAATTTCTTTACAATATATTTCCCATAAAGCATCATAAACGTAAAGGTGAAAGCTAAGTACAAAAAAAAAAAAAAAATTAGACCGCTGAAAGTTTTCGTTAAAATAACGGGGTAAATAATTTGTTCACGTAAATGTAAATTATTTCACTTTTCTCCTTCCGTAGAACAAATTAGTCTCATGGAATTCAGAATATATCATTCATCACATGTCAAGAGACGCGAAAGTTTATGACCTGCTTTGTTTTATTTTCAAATTACATCTTTTTTGGCACAAAAGTTAAGTTTAGTTCAAAATATTTTAAATAAACATTATAATTTCTGATTTTCTTAAAATAAGTTTTGAAAAATGATAATTGATATTTAAAAAATTTCAGTCAGATTTCCAGTTTTTTTAAAATGGAAAAAAATGGTCAATTTTGCTGACTCAAAAAAAACTAGATTTTTAACGAAAATTTCAGACGTGCTAGTGAACGATTAAAAAATGGAAAAAAATACCCCAAAAATACTTTGACCTTTCCTCTTAATAATAAACATTTAGACGATAAAATTTTGTTTTCGTCAAGTTTGGCGTCTTTTTCATCATGCTATGCTCTTTTTTTTAGCGATCTCGTGGAGGTACCTATGTTTAGATAACTTACGGGATGAGAATTCTTTCTACGGATGGAAGGAAGTGAAATTATTTAAGTGAACAAATTATTTACCTTGTTACTTTTAAGGAAAACTTTCAGCGCTCTAATTTTTTATTTTTTATTTGTACTTAGCTTTTATTTTTACGTTTACGATGGTTTATGGAAAATATAAAGAAATTAAAAAATAAGACTGTTAATAGTGAGATTAAATTTCATAAGAAAAAGGTATCTAATTAATTTAGGTACCTTTCTTATGAAATTTTATCAGAAGTGTACATAAAATACTATAATTTTATGTACATTTATTACATTTTACTGTGTTATTTGTATTTCCATTCATTTTATTATTAATTTTGATATTTCATTTATGAAAAAATGTCATAACTGAGATTAATATAAAAATAAGATCATATAAATTAAAGTTTAGCAGTAGTTAAATTTCATAAGATGATACTGTTACTTGTAGGTACCCTTCTCAGTTGAAATTGAAAACTCAAATTAACTTCTCCATAAGTGTTTCGCAAAAGTAAAGGGCTTAACAGCGGAGAACAATGCTGAACTCAAATAATGCAACTAAATTGTATTCTGGTTGGTCTTCCATACTTGATAATTACAGTCCGACTATAAACACAAAAATTACATTTCTTAATTACCATGGCTAATCTGATTGGTCCAAATTATACAATTTTCAAAGCGCTAGACAATGACAATCTCACACGGACATTTTGAAAGGTTGATGTTGCTTTTAAGTTTTAACTAATGTTAAAATATTTTTTTAAATTCAATTTAAACATTTTTTAAAAATCTTTTCAAAATTAAAGAAATAAGAAATAATTGTATTAAAAATTCAATTTTCATTGAAAAACTTTTTTGCTTTCAGAAAATATTGTCCATATTCATAAAAACAAATTAAAACAAAAGCATTTGAAACTAAATAATATATTTGTTTTATTGAGTTTTGTATGTTACAATTCACAGCTGACTTTCAGGTACGTTGGCCAAAAAAACAAAAAAAAACAAAAAAAAACATGATTTGTATTCTTCAAAGCCTTGTGCTTTTAACTATTGCAATCACTAAAACCGATGGTCTCGAATTTCTAGAGTTTTTCATGAAATTAGTTATGGGGGTGTTAATAAACATAAAAAAAAAATATTTCTGCCATGACTTTAATAAAAAAAAAATATTTATAATAATTTCGATCATCTGTGAATAGTTTCTGAAAGTTTCATTAACATCTGACAATTATTTTTATTTTTGCAAGATTTTCCAAATTAATGTGTAAATACAAAAAACGCGCTAAAAATTATCTATTTTATTTACTACCCCTTGTTACAAAAAGAGAAACAAGGTTTTTTTTTTTTTTTTAAATCAAAATTTAGAATATTCTAAAAAGATGGAAAAAATTTTTTAAAATAATTAAAAAAATTTAGTCTATCCTCTTCATAAAAACATAAGCATTTTGACAATAAAATTTTGTTTTCATAAACTTTAAGCGTCTTTTTCATCAGACTATGCTCTGTTTTAGCGATTCCGGAGTGACTTAGGTTAAAAACCCAGGTTGTTTATGTGTGTGTGTGTGTGTGTTCCTTTATATATGGGATCGGATTTCTTACATTTTTCAGCCGATAAAACAAACATCCACTTTTTTTTTTTCGCAGGTAGTATTTCTTATTGTCTTGCACACTTTTTTTTTTTTATTTACATTCAGAATGCTTTAAAATTCCATTTACAAGACAATTGTTTATAATAAAATTCTATTCACCAATCGATAGACTCATAACGATTGTAAACAATGTTTTTGTTTGAATTTGGGTTTGACCAATTTGTAAAAAAAAAAAAAAAAAAAAAAATAATTAAGACATGCATGTCCGTCAACCTTAAACAATAATCTTTGTCAATTTTATTTTTCAGTCTTTATGATGGTCGATACTTGATCTATCTCTTACTGTTACATCCTCGGGCAACGCCGGGCTCTACTGCTAGTAATAAATATGGGAGAATTTGATACATGGTGGTTTATATTATTTTGAAATATCCTGAAGGATTATTTACTTTGAATGTGTGAAGTTTTATCAAATGCTACAGTTAGCATTTGATTCAAATGTTAACTGTAGCATTTCAGTCACTTCACTCTCCAACTAGCTATTTGTAGTCCTCTTAAATTACCGCCAAAATTTTTTTTGTGATAATGTTCATTTATTTTGTTTAAAACCAATATAGTTACAATCGTGTTCTTAACTAGCAATCATAAAACAGTTGCAGCATAAGATATTTTTATTTTGTGATGATTATTATCATCACATACATACATACATACATACATACCTACACAAATTCAAATTTCAATAACAATCATTCATTGGATAGAAATCAATGCTGCTATCTTATGCGACAATTTTGAAATCTCTACATTTTCATGTAGTAGATTTTGTGCACTTTTGGATCCTAAGAGCCTTCTTAGCTTAGTAAATATTTTCCAGGAAATATCAGCTTCTAATTGGTCAGTAAACACACAAGCGGGCATTGCAATCCACCCACGCACAATATATTTTTCCAGCACATGACTAAGTCAAGTTTCCCGCCAAGGCGTTCTGATCCTGTCACGTGATTACGTTATCTATAAAAACAAACACAAGTTTGCCTCTTTCTCGCTTTCTTCTCTATTCTTGCTGCAAAATGTAGTCCCAGAGAATTATCGTCTTGACCTTGCGGTCAGAGGTTAAAGAACATTACCAACATACATGTATGTATGAACATTCAGCACAATACAACGTTCACACACAATGTTAACTGTCTATGTGCTTTGTAAATGTTTTGTTTAATACATATATTTGTTTATATATATATATATATATATATATTGGTCTTGTTTGTTTGTCTTCCTTATCTTCAGTTGGACTTAATCCAAGTCCAACATTCTATTGTAGCTGGATCTTCTAGCAGGAAATATAAACGGATGTGTTTTCTTTGCATCCTCACCCCTCCCCTCCAATCCACTGCATAATGGTGACCACTGATGTGATTTCTCAAAGGAAAACCAATAGTCAACATAATAGTTCACAACAATTTATTCTTCTAGAGTATGCTTTTATAATCTTGACTAAATGTGACCATTTTTTTCTTGTGGAAAGGATCATTTAGATTTAAACTAAATTCAGAAACTTGTGATGAAAATGTTTCATTAATATATTTTAAAATGTAACAAATTAATTTGGCTAAATTAACTGTTAAAAAATAATAGTAATCATTTAATACATGTTAAATTAGTAAAAAAAAAAAAAAAAAAATAAGTTGCATATCTTTGACTCCTGTCAATCACTATCAAGTTAATGTGTCCAATTTTTATTGGCTTTTTAGTTTTAATAATAAAAATAAAGTTACAAAAATTAAAACAAAACACAATACTAACTTTACTCTATACTAAATCTTTTAAAATTATTTGTCTACAGAAAAATAAAAGCCTTTCCTAAACATTCATAGTTCTAAAAAATCTATTGGCATTTCAATTTTCAGTTACCACAGTAATAGTTAACATGCTAATCTCACAAGTCATTGTTTGTGAGTTTCATTCTCACGGGTTCTTTAAAAATCTAGCCTTGAGCCAGGACTGACTTTATTCAACAAATATCTAATTCAATCTCCTTCAAGTGCTTCAAAAATAGCTTACTATAAACCTTAGAAAAATCCTACCATAAAGGACACCATGACTGTGTCAAAGGTTCACTGGTGATCTAATTTATATTTCTAAAGAAAAAAAAAAATATTTTTCATGTTAAAACAATGTGATACCATGAATTTTCTGGTTTGTGTCACTTATTGAGTATAGCGTGAGAGGTGGGATTGGTTATTAGATAGTCTTGGATCTTCAGTCTGTTTAACTTAAGTGTTGTTTTCATTTGATAAAGGAATTGTTTGTTGAAATGAGTGACTCAAAGCAAATCTTTTACAGGTCAGGTTTGTTTTGATCAGAGATATAACACACTGTCAGAGGTGACAATGACACCTGTGATAATCAGGTCCAATGAGGGTGAGATTCTGGGATGTGGAAAATGTCTCACTGAGGGTGAATATAAGCAATGCGAGACCACCATTTTGATTGGCTTGCCAGTGAGAGAAGAGCTAGGATGGAGCTTCTTTCCTTCGTCTTTTGCTACTTACGACACAGGGACATTATTTTGATTGGACCACCAATCATATTGGGTTCTTGGGGGCTTTCCTTCCTCCCATTTCAAGGTGTATGACACAAGACCATTGGTCAAGCTTCATTATCAGCTAGCTAATCAGAACAGTACAATTGGGGTTTGCACCACCATAAAAGTAGTTGCCAAAAGAGCATAAAAAAAGATCAAACTGGTCTCGCCATAGATAGACCAACACTCTCCTTGCTGGATGATCATGGTGCCTTGATCAGCTAAAGACCTGTTCTCTATGCTACTTTCTTTTTTTGAATTCCTATCAACTGCCTTCATTTAAAAAGTTAAACAACTCTGGGCTGTTTAGCCATAACTGCAACTGCCAGTCAATCTTTTCCTCCCAGCTTAAGAATTCCTTATACAGGGAAACTTCTTCAAATCCCTTTTATTTATGATATTAATCATAGCATCATAAACTTTAGTCATTCACAAGCATAGACAGGCCAGAGTCAAGCCTGGTCTTCAACCGTTCTTCACCAACATTCTGGTAGATACTGAAATACACAAACATGGGGATGCAGGATTGGTGCAGAACAAGCTTGCCAGAGACAGACCAACAGAAAGGGACCAAAGTAAGAGTGGCATTCAATGAATCGTACAGCAACAGAGCCACACCAGAAAAATAATTTACTTACCTAAAATCTGTAGTGAGTTTAAAGATTAATGGATAAGTGTTAATGAAGTGTCTAGTTGTGGCTGTGAGTCAGTGAAAATCATCAAAATCTGGTTCAGTGGAAAAAGCAAAAATGACATGACAAGGATGAATTACCTAATACAAGATGCTCTCTGACATGAACAATAAAATCTAAATAATGAGTTATGTGTAATATTATGAAAGGTTTACTGAACATAACAGATGGTGTTGTGGTTATAACTCTAAGATGAGAATTGTTGTTTGAATAGATTGGTCTTTTAGTCATATTTCTTGCATCTTCCTTTTTTTTTTTTTTTTTTTTTATTGCGACTCTCAGACTATCAGACTATGGTTGTTAGTAAACAGTGTAAATTGAAAATGAAGACCAAATGATCTCCTTTTTCCTCTGAAAGTCTCTGTTTAGAACAGCCGTCTTACTAATTAGGCTATAAAGCATGGGTCTCAAACTCATGACCACAAAAAGGCCAGTACGTGCTAAGGGTTGGGTGAAGTAGGGGACCACAGACCCTGTGGTTGGGATTTCTAACCATGGGAGCTACAGACTCCTTTAGTGATCAGTTCTTAACCAGGGATCCACAACCCCTCCAAATAGAATTAAATCATTTGGTAATTTTGAGTGATAGGAATTGTGAAAGAGAAACAGAGGAGTGCACGTATTCCAACCATTTGTTTTATTAAGTACTACTTTTAAGGGAAAAAAAAAGAAGCAATTTTACATGTAATATGGGACAATTGACAACCCTATTTACTTGTCATGAAACAAATTTAAAAGATTTCCACTTTTTCTTGAAAAGTTCAGTTCTACATTGCAATTTTCCTTTTCTTTGACATTGTTTTGTTTGTTTTCAATTATGTAATTATTCAAAAACATTTCTTCCTTGAAATTTCACTTTTTCTTTCAAGCCTCTTTCTAACATGATTTTTTTTTTTTTTTTTATCTTGTGTATCCCCTCCACTCAAATATAAGATCAGATCTACTTCTCCGCTCATGAGAAAAACCACATTTTCTGTTGTCTACACCCCCACACCAATATGAGTAGCCAAATGTATCCCTTTTCACCTTTTTATTTAAAAAAAAAAAAAAAAGTTGTTTAATGAATATTAAAATTTGATACTCATTTCTGCTTTGCCTTATATGAGTTGTCACATGTATTTCTTATATAATTAAAAACAAAAGAGAGGGTGATTTTGTTGCAAAGTATTTATATTCTTTCATGGATGACACATGGTGTTGTGGAGTTCAAGTTTTCTTCTTTTCTCTGGAGAGACACTAGAATGCACTCTGCTGACCTGAAAACTGATTGATTGTCTTCCCCTTCATCATTTTGATTTTATTCTACTGAATTAGCTCTTATACAGTTTTTTTTTTTTTTTAAAAAAAACTGATCTCTTCAACTTACCAAATTTCAGTGCACATTACATTTTGTTTCAATGAAATCATATTCTTAGATGATTCCTGGCTCTGTGTAATCAATCATTTTGAAGATATAAAAGGTTGTGCTTGGTTACATTTTCTGTCTCAAACAGGATTTTTCTTAGCATGAAAAGAATTTCATATTTTTATAGAAGCTAGTATATTAGATTTTTTTACTCTCCTGATTAAATGATGAAAATTGTCACAATTTCTTGCAGGCCATTGCCAAACTTGGATGGGGCCAACCAATGCCGATACAAGAACAGGCGATTCCATTAGCTCTAGAAGGAAAAGACATTTTGGTCAGAGCAAAAACTGGATCTGGCAAAACAGCTGCATTTGCAATTCCTCTTATCCAGAAGGTCCTTTTAGAAAAACAGGTAAGTTGTTTAGATAGCAGATTCAATAAAATAATCAGAATTCTGAGAATCTGTTATCTGTAGCACAGCAAAAATGGCACCTTGTGAGATTTTTGTTAGCACAGCACCATTAAGATATCTAACTTAATAAATTTCCATTCCAATATATCCAAAAACAAAAAATCATCTCGGCATTGAAAGTGGGAAGATATGAAAAAAACACATTACCAATTGTTACATGAAATAATGATCTGTTTTTGTTTAGGACATTATGTTCCAATTTTTCTTGGGACAATACCATTAAAAGTTTTTGGCATGGAGAATAAAGCAATTTCCAGTACAGTTTGCAACTTAATAGTGTAGGGGCATAATTTGCACTCTGATAATAATGATCCAATCTTTCAAGGGAGATAACTTCAAAGCTGAGGTATATTAACTGCTATTTATAATGTCCCTTATTTACAAAATGTAAATTTTATAATACAAAGTGACTGGGCATTGAGTTCAATGGCTACCAATAATAGTTTTACAGTGATTTTTTTTTTTTTTTTTTTTTTTTTCATATTCTGTTACATGTATACAACATAAAAACACTTAACAACTTGCATTTTTTAAACATTTCATCTCGTAATTAAAAATAAAAGCTTTAATAACTTTCATTTGGTTGTATTAGTTCATAAAAGACAATTTTTAGACTGTTTTCATCCTGAACTATTTTGAAATGTGGAAGTATTTCCTGATTTAGTTAGCCTAAATAAGTTCCTAGATTTGGTATCTTTTGAAATAAAATCAGACTGTTTTCTTTTGATTTGGCAAAAATATCTTATTTTCTGCAAATTCATGACAACTTATGCAGGTATTGCCAAAATTTTGCTAGAACAGGAAGATACATAATTTTTAACCCCTTCAAAAAGATTACTTCAGTATAGTGTGAGCCCCCACCTTTTTTTTTTTTTTTTTTTTTTTTTTTTCCAATAAAAAAATCTAATCATAAAAACTCTACTATTCAAAACTCTGGAGAAGGCAATGGGAAATCATCAATAATAAAGTAAAAGAAATCTGTGAAGAGTCGTGCTCACCTCTGTTCTAAAGGACATGGCTTATATGTGTAGTGTGTGTGTGTTTAACATAATTTAAAGATGGGCTTTATCTTACCTTTTAAGAATTTTTATATTTCTCTTTGTAGACAGCTGTAGAGCAAACCGTAAAAGCCATAATTCTGACTCCATCCACTGAACTTTGCAATCAGGCTTGCCAAAACATTCAGGTTTGTATATTCAATGCTTTTATTGTAGGAATTCATTTTACTTTATATAAATTTTTTTCATTAATATTTCCTTATGGATAATCTCTTTGGCAAAATTAAGATGATTATTAAATAGTTTGTTAAATTTATCTAAATAATTAATTTATTCTTTTTTACTTGATAGCCATTAACTTATTAGGTAAAATCTGTTAGTAACAACTGTAAAGTTGCATCAAAACAGCCTACCAGTAGGGACCATGGTTTTCATAATGCAAACTATTGACCAACATGAATTAACCCATCATCTACATTGACATGAACTGTTATTAATCAACAACTGTCCATTTACTTTTTGTGAGCAAGCTTGTTACTCTATGGATGTCAAAAGCTTACTGTCTTATGGATTCATTTCAAGCTTGTATATACTGAAATCATTAGTGTGAGTGGCATAAAGATGCTTCAGTCAGGTCTTTCTGTGTGTATTGTAAATTGACTAAAACAGAATAAAAGAAATGGTATTTGAAAGATTTTAATTAAATTTTCTTTTTAATTTTTCTTTGTTTCCTCAAGGAAATGTAACTAATAGTGTACAAAGTGGAGTGCTGAATAATTCTTCCCAAAATCTGACCAAAGATCCTTTCTTGGTTGATCTGAATTCCTTTCTGTACTCCTTCAGAGATAGTTTTGTTTTTTGCCCTTTCACACACACACACAACCTTTGCCCGCTTGCTATTGCTTTGCAAAATAAGATATATTCATTACTTGAAATCTTTGAAACAAAAATTTTAAATGCCAATTTCATTCATAAATTGGCTTGTTATAGTTAAGGAATGTTTTACAAATAAATGCCAACTTGTTGAAGGCCAAGTAAAGTGCAAATTTCAAACACTTTTCTGCACTATATGAGATGATATTCCTAAACAGAACTATTTTTTGATATGAAAACCAAAAATTCTTCAAATAAAAGAACAGTAATGAAAGACATGAATTCATATTAATGAAATAAACATTTTTAAAATGAATATGCAAATTAGTTAAACCTGAAGAGTGATATTGATAATATATAATACAGATATTGAGCTTTTAGCATGTAAATTACTCTTGGAATAATTTCACGTCTACTTATCCTCTCTCAGTTGCGTCTCTGGGCAGAGTATGCTCAGGGGCTACTCTGTCAAAGGACAGTGGCAACTGAGGAAAATTATACCGAGGCGTGCCCAGCCCTGGGGAACGGCTGCCCGAGGCCACAACTTCTCATGGTACCAGAGAGAGGGATCGGTGCTCAAACCAAGGCCAGCACAACCGATGGTTGTGGGGGCTGTGGACAATTTTTGTTCCTTGCCCAGGTGTTCGCACTTGGGTCCCCACCTTAAAAAAGACCTTGTGTCACATCTCATCCGAGTGGGGAGACAGTAAATACTGTGTGTAAATTACTATAAAGTAATTTGTAACATGTTTATTTATCATCTGTTGTGTCTCTGTCTTCGGGCAGACTGCACTCAGGGGCGACTCCACCAAAGGACAGAGTTGCATCTAAGAAAAATTATACTGAGAGGTGTTGGCCATGGGGAACAGCTGCCTGAGGCTGTGCCCTCTCATTGCACTAGAGAGAAGGATCGGGGCATGCACCAAGGCCAGCTCAACAGATGGTTGCAAGGGCTTGAGGAATTTTTATTCCTAGCCCAGGTGTACATGCCCAGGCTTCCCACATTAAACTGACCTTGTGTCGGGTTGAGTAAGTACAAATTACTATGAAGCAATTTGTAACATGTTTGTTTATCATCTCTCAGTTGAGTCTCTGTCTTTGGGCAGAGTTCGCTCAGAGGCAGCTCTGTCAAAGGATAGTCGCAACTGAGGAAAATTATACTGAGAGGTGCCCAGCCCTGGTGGAACAGCTGCCTGAGGCTGCACCCTCTCATTGCACCAGAGAGAGGTATCGGTTCTCGCACCGAGATTTTGCAACTGACGGTTGTGGGTGTTCAGGTAATGTTTGTTCCTAGTCTGAGTGTAAGCGCTTGGGCTCCTCATGTTAAACCGACCTTGTGTCACGACTCAATTCCATGGCAGTGGGGGTGTTGAGTAAATACCAAATTACTTTAAAGTAGAGCTTTTAATCTCAGAATTCATGGGAGAATTGAGTTCCTATTTTGCATTTATTCATATAGATTCCATAATATGGGTTTTACTTAATTAGCTATGTTTCTCCAACTCTTCAAATGTCGAATGTATAACTAATTCTAATTTCTATTTTTCCATTAATTTTATCTTATAAATTGTCCCTTGTTCTGTCACCCATGAAATAAAATAATTGTTTGTATGGAAAATAAGGATCTATGTACATCAAATTGTCTTTAAATTAAGTCGCAGCAGAAGAATTATTGTTTAACTTTTAAAAGGTAAGCTTAAACTTTAATTCAATACTTAAATGCAATTAATTTTGAGTTCTTCTGTAGTTTATTGATGCCTATCATATCTCCTCCTCCCTAGCTATTATAATGATGGCCAAACCAAGAGTCCTTCACAGGAGCTAGCTTAAATGTTGCCTAATAGTGGAGCTTTTAAGCTAGCTGCAATTTTGGATACAAAAGGAAAATAAGAATTACTCCCCTTGAACCATAAAAGCAACAATAATAGCTATTAATATTAATATATATTTTTAACCTTACATAATCTGGCGACCCTGAATCTGAGCTCAACAAAAATCGTTTCTTGTGCCTAACTTTCCTAGGGCTGTTGAATGAGCTATGAATCATTGAAATTGGACCAGTGTGAGCCATGGAGTTGCTTGGATACATACACTGTACATTATATATAAGATTGTGTGTGTGTATATATATATATATATATATATATATATATATATATATATATATATATATATATATATAATATATATATATATATATACTATAATTAATTTTCTATATTTCATTAACTCTATGACTAATAAATCTCTGTTGGCAAGCACAGTATCGATTGATAGGAATGTGAGGGAATAATCGTGATTGCACTCCTCCAATAGAAAATTTACTTTATTGGAAAACCTTACAGAGTATAAAAACATCAGTATTTACTGAGGGATTTTGCCTGAGAACTCGGAAAATTTAGTTTTAGAAAATATTTATTGATAAGTGTTTAGTGTATGTCAATATCTGACAAGGAGAAAAAAATCCCTTGGAAAAATAAATTTTGTACTAAATCATTTTGTACTAAATCATTTTGTACAAAATATTTTTCAGCTTTTTTTCTCTTAATTACAAAATAATCTTAACAAGAAAGTTGATCAGTAGATGTTTTTTCTGCTTGTTGGTTGCTTGTTTCTGAGATGTCTTTGTAAATATTTGAGTCCTCATGATATTACAAAGTCATAATGTAGAAAAAAAAATATATTGAGAAACCCAAATCAAGTGATGGTGAGAGTTAATCTCTGGTACCTGAAACATTCCCAAAAGTTGACAATTTTGTATTATATTAGCAGGTATTACTACTGTTAGTGATGACACTTGAGAGAAAAAGAATTTTCACAGTAATTTACTTTCAATAAAAGATAAAAATAATTAATTTTTTCCTGTGCTTTGATAACTTTAAAATTTGATGTTTTTAAAATTATTTTCTTTTCTCTGCTTCAGAAACTCAGTATTTGTTGTTCCACTGAAGTACAATGTGTTGATGTCAGCCCAAAAGTTCCTCTTCCAGTCCAAAAGTGAGAAAATAATTCTTATTTCAAATAATTTCTTAATTGTTTGAGCCATGAAAGAGCTTTTGTTTCTTAATTCTTCTTTTCTGTTTTAGTATAGAATTAATTCAAAGGTTAAAAATTCATTCAATTGTAAAATTATGTTGAATATTAATCACATACATTAAACATTATACAATGAAAAACATTACATCAAAACTCAGCTGATAACTATGTCTGATTATGGACTTGTTGATCTATCCTTGTGGCTTGGAAAAAAACTACCTCCCTTTTAGTATAATATTATAATTTTAATTTTTTGTAATATTTGCATGAGGGCAAAAAATATGAACATACTATGGATTAAAGTTTTGTTGTCTACTGATGTGATTATTGGTAATGGAGATGTTCTTTTTATTACCTTTTCATTTCATTCTCCATTTCAGATCTGTTCAGGTTTTTTTTTTTTTTTTTTTTTTTTTTTTTTTTAGCTTTTATTCTTTTTTTATTTTTTTTTTTTTTCTTCAGACCTCTTCTGATTGAAAGGCCAGATATTGTAATTGGGACCCCAACACGAATCTTAGCCCACATTAATGTGGGCAATTTATCTATAGCAGATTCAATGGAGATGTTGGTGATTGATGAAGCTGATCTTCTCCTTTCATTTGGTTATGAATCTGATATGAAAGCTTTAATGAAGTAATTCATCCTTTTTATTATACCTTTCTCTATATTATGTTCTTCAATATTATTAACATATAAAACTTTAAGAATGATTCATAAGTTGTGCACTGAAATTTTTTTTTATTAGGTAATATACTTATATAGATGAATATTAAATATCTTACATATGCATGTCTAATATCAAAATATTCAAAATGATTAATGCTGTGTTAATTATCACAATTAAGAATCTTAAATCAATGTGTATTCAGAGATTTTGACTATTGATTTTCCTTGATAGCATTATTATCTAATATATAAAGCTCAAGATTTGTGTGCATTTGTCTACTTGGAACCCTGAAAATTAATTAAATATATAAAGTTGGTTGTGTGTAGGCATAATTATCATATAAAATTGTGGCATCAAATAAATGAAGTTTTATTAAGTAGGAGTCCTACAAATATATGGGACTATAAGCAAACATTCCTCAAGTTTTCTTAGCTTTTCTCCTTTTGGGGATATTTCATGCCTCGGAGATTAACCCACACCATCCCCTGAGCATAGTAATAATTAAACCTGCATAAAAATACTACTTTGATGTTAATATCTACCTGCATTTTTATGCTACCTTGCCCAACCAGGCAGTTCTTGCTTGATGAAGATAATTTGCATATTCATGTTTGAAAAAGAAAACCCATAACTACCTTAGTATTTCGATCACAGCTTGGGAGTAAATGGAAATAAGCCTTGTTAAATCTTTTAATAGGATATTTTGAAAGCCTAACAAATACTATTAATTTTAATGCAGTTCCTTAAGGGGCATGCAAATTGATGAATAATAATTACATTGGACATGCCACTACATGCTTATCAAGAAGACTCTCTTGATCATAGCTCCATTAGAACTCATTTAAACACATGGAAACCTACCACCCTCTGTCCACAATATATAACAGTTAAAAATAATGGAAGCATTAATAAAAAAAAACAAGCAGCTCTCGATAATATCAACTCTGAACATGGCCACAATGGGCTAACAGGGTTTGTAAATTAAAAAAGAAAATATTCCAATACTTATATATATATATATAATTTTTTTTTTTTTTTTTTTTTTTTTTTTTTTTTTTTTTTTTTAGTTAAAAAAACAGGATCCTTAATAGATTAGGTAAATGTACTTGGATCCCTAGAACATTTGAACAGTTTTTCCATACTATGCCCAGAAAAGAAAATACTTGTATGAATACAAGAAAAATTTAATAAAAACCTAATCACAATGCTCTGTTAGTCATCTTCAATAAAACTTACATAAAAAAGGGCTGCTACCCAAATACGTATAAAGCTCCTGCTTATTTTAAATCTTTTTTCTTTTTTCTGATAGACATTTTCCTCGTATCTATCAATCCTTTTTAATGTCAGCTACAATGAGTGATGATGTCTACACACTGAAAAGAATGGTTCTTCACAATCCTGTAAGTATGCTTTTATTTCTTCCTCATTTTCAGTTTGTTTCTTACATTTTTCTTGTTTGACATTATTATAGGATTTGAATACATCAATGACTAAAATACAAAATAATTTTTTTTCACAAATTATGGACCTAGAAATCAGTCAAAAACCCATCTTTATTTGGTACAAATATTTCACACTGAGCATTAAAATAGTTAACTATGCATTTTCTTACAAAAGAGAAATTATTGAACAACTAAAGGAAAAGTTATTGTATATGCTCGAGGATAGGTTGCACTTTTTTCTTTTTACCAAAATTTCAATAAAAATCAAGGGTGTAACTTATCCACTCAACATCATAGGGAATCTGAAGGATACTGTGGCGTATCCGTTGTCTAGGTAGTACCCTGGGCTCGAGCATAAACAAGAACAAGGGAGAAAATTAATTTTTCCCAATGTTTTGATTTTACGCAATCACCTTTTCCAACAGTATTGCATCACATATTGAAGAGTATTCGATCTGCATTGCTATATTTATTATTTATCTTATTTATGGCAAAAGACTATCATTTTCAAGTGATTTTAGGGCTGAAGTGATTACTGGTATCCACATTTTCATCAAAACAGAGCAGCCCCACACCCAATAAGTAAATACCATGCAATTACAACCAATCACTTGTGTTTTAATATATATAAGCAAATATCTGAAATAAAGGTGAATAGTTGAAAATATTTAACAAATATTAGTTATATTTACATTAAAAAAGAGCCATGTAACTCTCCAGATTATAGTGCAACCTATCTGCAAATACCCACTTTGACAACTGCAAACTAAGGGTGCAACCTATCTACTGGTGTGACCAATATTCAAGTATATATGGTATATTAATTATAGGAGGAGTTATCTCTGCATGGCTTTATTGTTCTGATTATGGAGGTGTCCTTACAGCAAGGTGAAACTCAATTACTCTCTTTTAAGAAATATATATTTCTCATTATTTCTTATTACTATAAATGTTATTTTTATGTGCATCTGTTTACTTACAGTGTAATTATGTCCACCAGCCTATACCATCGAGTCTTAGAAAAGAAAATATACCTCCTTGGCAAGAATTGAATCTTTATTCTCATTATTACTTTTTTTTTTTTCTCCAGGGAAACCATTTTGTCTAGGTGTGCTTTTTATTGTTGTGAAGAAAGATATTGAAATATTTGGAATAGAAATGTGTAAAATACTTGGATGGTTTTTCTACACAAAAGTGATTTTATAGAATATAGTTAATTTTTCTTTTAACCAATCATTTTTTCTTTTCAGGTAACATTAAAACTTGAAGAAAGTCATGTTCCTGAGCAGTTGATGCAATACCATATAATGTGAGTGGTTTTGTTGATCTTAAATTTTATTTTGTCAGTAATGTGACAAAAATAGTTTATTTCTTAAATATTTTGAAAGTACAACAGGTATTTTTAGAGATTAAATTCCATTGTAGCAAAAGTTATTCATTTATTTTCTTTTTTGTTAAGAACATGGTTGTTAATAATGACAAAATATTAACTATGAAACTTTTTTTCATCTGACATTGTGGATGAAAAATAATATCTCAGTATCTAAGATAAAACTTCACTTCTGTAAGGTTTTAATTGGTAGGCAGGTTTCATTTGTTACACACTCTTAGAATAAAACAAGACAATTAGATTTTTTTCTTTAAACAGATGAAGTAAAAACAATATTTCCAAATCTCCAGCTTTTGTCAATGGAAAGAAGGTTGTTCTTCACTCCTTAACAATGCAGAATTAACACACTTAGTAAAATAGAGGATAGCTCAGCTCATTAGCATGACATATTTTATCACATTCTTTTAACTCAACAGATTTAGCACTTATGATTTATACTTAATCAGATGACTTGAATACTTTCTTTGATGAAAGCTTTAATACCAGGAAAGATTAATTCAGCACGTTTCTTTTTCTTCAAAATCTCGGATTCTTTCAACAAAAAATTAAATTTCACAGCAGACACTATAAATTTGACATTTGAATGTAGGTCCATGAAAATTGTAAATTGTTAGTCGTCTGGAGTTTCTCGAGGCTCTATCTTCGGTCATAGCCTCTTTCTGCTTTTTATTAATGATCTATCTAGAAACATTATCAGATTCCTAGTAAACATATATATTAATGATACAATGATTTATAGAAGCAACTCCAAGAATTGAGATGTTTAGAACCTTACAGCTGGATGCTACTGACTTAGCTCTAACAGCTCACTGGATAAAAAACTGACTAGTATCATTTCATCATTACCGATTGGACTCTGAGCTTTTCTTTGTCACTTGCTCTCTCAATTTGGCTCCATGTTTTGAGTGTTTATTGGGACTCCAGCTCACTTTAGACCTCAAGTGGAACATACAACCCATCACTAAAAGTACTAGGGAAATGGCCAGCTCCTTATACCATTCCATAAAGTACTCTTTATTCTATGCTTTATCTCAGATTAGACCCAAAATAGAGTATTGCTGTTCTATCAAGACTGGAGGTGCTCAATCTTCTTTTTCCTGCTTCAATAGTTCAAAATCATTTATGTGGTCTAATAGGGAAAGACCTATTTTCCACTCTACAGTGTCTTTCCTATAGATACAACATTGCAAGCCTAATGTCACTATTCTTATTTCCATTGCAAATGTTCAGATGAACTCCACTCCTTAGTTCCACCAGTTCAAACCTTTACCGTTAGGACTTGGCATGCTATGTCCTCAAAGTTGAATCACCCACATATTCCATTTTTAAGGACAAAGTTCCACTTAGACAGCTTTTTCCCCAAAACTACTACTTCGTGAAGCAAGCTCCCAGATGGATGCTTCCCTGAACACTAGAATCTTAACATCTTCATACCACAAAGCAATCACTGTCTATCCTCCTTATCCTCATATCCCACTTCCTTCTGCCTCCTCTTACATTGATAAACACTGCATTCAGTAATCCTTTACCATGAGTAATTCTAGAGCCTTGTATTGGCTGAACTTTAGTATGAGAAAAAATTTTAAAAATTGAATAGATTTTGTATATCACCTCCCAAAAAAGCGATATTACTGTCTAAATAATATAAAACTAATATTAATATGAAATGTAATGAAATTTCCCCTTTTTTTTTTTTTTTTTTCTCTCTCTCTCACAAAGGGTTGAAAAAGAAGACAAATTTGCTTTGCTTTGTGCTCTTTTTAAACTTGGTTTGGTACGAGGAAGGACTTTAATCTTTGTTAATTCTGTTAATCAATGTTACAGGTGAGTGGTGAAGTTTCTTTTACTTTTATTCTCCTTTTCTTTTTCTCTCCCCTTCTACAATCATTGACCAATAATTTGATCTAACTATATATATATGTTCGGCATTTTCACCAGGATCACTTTGAATTAGTTTTTGTTTCATGAAGGGCACTACCTAATTCATTTGAAATAGATCATAATATCTGACAAGCTAAAGGTGCAGTTTAAATATTTAAAAATGTTTGATAAAAAAAGTGAAAGTATTAAGTTGATAAAAATGTACTCAGTATCAGTTTATTCAACTCTATTGCTTTTGCATATATATATATATATATATATATATATATATATATAAACAAAAGTCAACACTCAGAGGTGACAGGCTGTTTAATGCTAGACACAATCGTCCTGGGTCCTATGCTAACAGATGATTGTGTTTAGCATGAAGCAGCCTGTCGCCTCTGAGTGTTGACTTAAATGTTCACTCTTGTATTTGCATATGATCTATCGCTGATATTGAGCACTTTATCCCATAAATATAGCACACCTTAAAACTATAATATATATATATGGGGGAAGTTAAGTGGGAACCAAACAAATGAATTCCTGAAGATTTTTGTAATGATGCAGTAAGTGAAAATATGTCAGAAATGGTTTTAAGATGTTAAGCTCGAGAACAAAGAACACTTTAAGAATTTAGATTAACTTAAATTTAACTAGATTGGCAGCAAGGTCTCATCATTTTACAGTTGGAACGGCTTCAAAAATTTAAATGTAATGTCAATTACTTTATTTATTTTATTTTTTTTTTATTGTTCTTTCTCCTTAATGTTTTCCTTTTTTCTCATGTTCTTTCACACTCAGTAATCCCCTTTCATCTTAGTAACTTAAATGATTACAAAAAATAGAAAATTAATGAATTTAAAGAATGTTCAAGAAAAAAAGACATGGAGCATAAAGAACACGTGAGTTTGCAGAAAATTTTCAGGGGATCCATTCACTCTAGTTGGATAATTTTAAGATTATATCAAAAAATATAATTTTAGAAAGTGAAACTTACACTGAAATATGTTGAAAAATTTCCAAATTTTCACTTGAAATTAAAATATTCAAATTTTTCTCTCTATTTCTATTTATTTTTTTTATTTTTTTTTTTTTTTTAAGTGTTGTGTTCCTTCAAGTGATTGTGGCTCTACACAGCTGCTGCCTTTCATATATTCATTGCCATGATTGTTTTTGAGAAAGATAGAGTGGTTGCCTCTTACATGGTTTTGAATTCCTTGTATAATTTTACCCCTAATCTGGTTGCCAACCAAGACTAATCTGCTTTCTTATTTAACCTATAACTGAAGTGGGAGGAAGAAGGATTTGATTCATGCTCTTTGAAAGATCTTTAGAGTTAAGTGAATACCAACGCTTTCAGCTGGATGTTGAAATTGGCTTGCTGATTCCATTTTCCACACTGTTAAGAATTAAGCCACCTGTACCTCTGTTTTTAATTAGTAAATCTATTTTTGCTTTACATTTGGGTCTCTAATAATCAATAGATTCTTGTTTTCATTTAGACTGAAAATGTTCCTACAGCAGTTTGGTATAAAATCTTGTGTGCTCAATTCAGAATTGCCTGTTTCTTCAAGGTATGTTCTTTTCACTTTGTAACTTCTTAGAGTTGCAATGTGTAATGATTTTTATATTTCATCATTTGGATTTTCGATAAATGTTTAAAACATTCCTTGTTGAGTATATGTGCAGTTGAATACAATACAATTTTAGGAAGCCTATGTTTTCTTTTCTTTTTTTTTTTTTTATATCAGCTGTAAAAAGATATCAATTTTAATGCCCAAAAGATTAACCTCAACCATAGAAAATTATGATTAAATGGTGTATGTGCAAAAGTCAAATATTTTTAAAAAAATTATCAAGATTCAAGTATTACAAGTGTTGTGTTTTTATCAGTAAAATAAATTTATTTTATATGACCAAAATTATGTCCAGCTGTTACTGGTAAGAAATTATGGAAGTGGAAATCTGCTTTAAAATTTTGCATATATTTAAAACAAAAAAAGGAGAATTATGATGAAAAATTTAAAATTTAGTTGATCTTTAATACCAATAAAAAAAATAATTCAATTTTTTGATATAATCCATATATCATGGTCAGGTTCAAATTACATCCCATCTCCACAATGTGGCATATCTAGTTGGTCATGTGACAGTGTGCTGTGTTTCAAAATAGCCATATCAGATTTCAGTTGGATTAAGGTGGTAACAGACTTAAATGCACCAAATTTTAAGGCATTTTCAAAAATGCTCATTAAAATGTCAATCTGTTATGATAATTGATGATGGTAAATTATTTACTAGCCTCTTATGAATAATAAATTTGTAATTTGGTTACAAGGGTATCTAAGATGTAAACTTCTTTGCATTATTTAAGACTATTAGATATGCTAACTATACGCTTTTTTTTTTTTTTTTTTTTTTTTCCATTTATCAATTAGACTGAACATTTATTCCTAAAAATGCCTGCTGTTAAAAATATGAAATTACACGTATGACTAATATCTATTTTTATTCTTTTTTTATTTTTACCTTTGTAAAATATTTGTTTCCATTCATTTTTTTGTGACTTGGAATTGATTAATTTTTAAAACTCATTCAAAATACAAAATGATAGTCATAAGTACATTCTGTATATTATGAATATTTCATATCTTAATGGATTTGCTTATCTCCTGGATTATTTAATCTGTGCTACAAGATGTGGTTTCATTAATAAAGAAATTTTACTCAATTTCTTAACTGAGTAGATATCAAGTACCCATCAGCATTAAGAATACCACCTGGCTGAAAAAAAAATGTAGCAAAGTGTGGTCTTTTCTTAAAATAGTGAGTCTGTTATTCACATAATTTGAGTAGAAGTTAAATTTAAAGGGACAAAAAAGAAGTTAAAATTTCTGATATTTTATTTCAGCTTTTATTTTATTATCCTGTTGAATTAGGTCTATTTCTCTGTCTAGTTAATAAATTTAATTAGAAAATATACAAAGGACTTGTCTCATTGACCAACTTTAAAGTTTGTGTAACAACACTCACCCTCTGACAATGATGAGCATTGTTACACAAAATGTTGGATGTGGTCAATGAGATAAGTCCTTTGAACATTCTAATTAAATTTATTAACTATTGTCACTCTAGTTATGTTAGGCACTTTTTTGACAAAAATTCTGTGGTCCTTAAAATATATTAAATTCTAGTAATTTTTATGTACTTGATAAATGTCATTTAGTTATTATTTTTTCAGGTGCCATATTGTTGAAGAATTTAATAGAGCCATTTATAACATCATAATTGCTTCTGACGAGCAAGTCTTTCAAGATGTGCCAGAAAACAAAGACAGCAAAAAGATGAAAAAGTGAGTTGGGTTTTTTTTTTTTTTTTTTTTTTTTTTTTAAATACTTGTCAGCTTATGTTTTAGGATATATTTTCCTTGCAGTTTTCTTTTAAATCTTTGCACAAAATGAAAGAAATAGAAAAAAAAAAATCAAAGAGAAAAGACTACTTATTTCGGCCTCTAAAAATGTACAGAAATATAACTCAATTATCACTAACTATTGTGGATTTCACTAGTGCATGTATAGCTGATTAGGATGGGCGTTGAGTATAAAAGATTTGTTAATGTCTTTTTCTATTGAAATTTTAATGAGGTGAATTAATTGAATATGTGTTTTTTACTGTGATGTAAAACTCTATTCTCTTTTAAGCATAGGATTTTACAAATTAGTGACTGTGTGGTTAAGTCATTAACTGGTATTTCCTTACATTCCAGTGATCTCAAATATTGGGGGATTAGTTTAGTTGACATGCAAAAGATAAATACGCTGACCAGCAAGTTCAAGAAAACAATAAAACCACAGAGACCCAATCAAAAAAAAAAAAAATTCGGAAGGGGGGGAAAAATGTCCGTAGGGGAGAAAGGAATGACTGTAGACAGATGCCCAAATAAGGAAATTTGACTAATATCTATAATTAGGATTGATGAATTTGTGAAATTGAAAATAAAAATGCTCAAAGACACTCCTGTGCCAAAGGAAAATGTCTGATCTGATTTTGAATAATACTTGATGTCTGTAAAAAAAAACAAAAAACAAAAAAAAAAACCTCTCACTCCAAAATAGGCTGAGTAAATTAAGGATAGAAAATAAAGATTTATAGCTCTTTGTTTAAAATTACAATATAAGCAAGCTGGTATTTCATCAACACTAGTAAGTGCCTGGAAGCAAGTATGTTGTAAACTAAAATCAGCTCGTATTTTAGGAAAATAGTATCTGCAGTGCACAAAAAAATAGTCAATAATAATTGTCAGTTTTTGAAGGAAGTCAATAGACAACATCTCATCTCCATCAGTGGAATGTTAAAAAAGAGTAGAATTTTCTGAAAGACATGTTTCTTTCCTTATGTAAATAACAATCATCAGAGGACATATCATGGCTACAAATTTCAAAAACTGACTTATTATTATATAGGTACCTCCATGAGATCGCTAAAAAGCATAGCATGATGAAAAAGATGCTAAACTTGACAAAAACAAAATTTTATCGTCTAAATGCTTATGTTATTATTAAGAGGAAAGATCAAAGTTTATTTTAATTATTTTAAAATTTTTTTTCCTTTTTAGAACATTCTAAATTTTGATTTTAAAAAAAAAAAAAATTGTTTCTCTTTGTATCACCAGAACTAGTAAAATAGCATATACAATTTTTAGCACGTTTTTTTGGTATGACAAATTAATTTGAAAAATCTTGCAAAAATAAAAATAATTGTCAGGTGTTAATGAAACTTTCAGAAACTATTCACAGATAGAAATTATTATAAATATGTTTTTTTTTTATTTAAGTCATGGCAGAAATATTTTTTCTAATTTATTATCCCCCACCATAACTAATTTTATGAAAACACTAGAAATTTGATCACGTCAGGTTTAGTGATTACAATAGTCAAGGCTTTGAGGAATGCAAATCATGTTTTTTTTGTTTTTTTTTTTTTTTTTTTTTTTTTTTTAATTGGACCCCCCTACCTGAAAATCAGCTCTGAATTGTAACATACAAAACTCAGTAAAACAAATATATTATTTAATTTCAAATGCTTTTATTTGCTTTTAGTTGTTTTATGAATATGGACAATATTTTCTCAAAGCACAAAATTTTCAATGAAAAATGAATTTTTAATACAATTATTTGTTATAATAGATTTTTACATTTAAGTTCTTAAAATATTATAAAACTAGTTAAAAACCACATTGGGTTTCCTAAGTGTCCTCACAAGATAGATCTTCTCTCTTTTTGTTTTGTTTTTTGTTTTTTTAGCGCGTGGTAAATTGTATCATTTTGACTAATCAGAAGATCCGCAGTAATTAAAAAATGTAATTTTGTGTTTATAATCCAGCTGTAATTATAAAGTATGGAAGATCAACCAGAATACAATTGTTCTGTGCTGTTAAGGCCTTTACTTTTGCAAAATGCATGTGGAGAAGTTAATTTGATTTTTCAATTTCAACTGAGAAGGGTACCTATCAGTATCATCTTATTAAATTTATATGACATTTTTCCATAAATGAAATATCAAAATTAATAAAATGAATGGAAATACAAATAACACAGTAAAATGTAATAAATGTACATAAAATTGTAGTATTTTATGTACACTTCTGATAAAATTTCATAAGAAAGGTACCTATAAATTAATTAGATACCTTGCTTATGAAATTTAATCTCACTCTTAAGTCTTATTTTAATTTCTTTATAATATATTTTCCATAAAGCATCGTAAACGTAAAGGTGAAAGCTAAGTACAAAAAAATAATTAGAGTGCTGAAAGTTTTCCTTAAAAATAACGAGGTAAATAATTTGTTCACTTAAATGTAAATAATTTCACTTTTCTCCTTCTGTAGAACATTATCATCACAGAATCCATGTCATTCATCACCTGTCAAGTGATGCGAAAGTTTATGACCTGCTTTGTTTTATTTTCAAATTACATCTTTTCAGCGCAGAAGCTAAGTTAAGCTTGGTTCAAAATATATTAAATAAACATTATAATTTCTGATTTTCTTAAAATAAGTTTTGAAAAAATGATAATTGATATTTAAAAGAATTTCAAAGTGAGATTTTTTTTTTTTTTATAAAATGGTTGAAATCTGTCAATTTTGCTGACTCAAAAAAAACAAGATTTTTAACAAAAATTTTGGATGTGGTAGGAACAATTAAAAAATGTAAAAAATACCCCCAAAATACTTTCGTCTTTCCTCTTAATAATAACATAAACATTTAGACAATAAAATTTTGTTTCCATCAAGTTTGGCATCTTTTTCATCATGCTATGCTCTTTTTTTAGCGATCTTGTGGAGGTATCTAGTAGTTTAAAAACCGTCCTATTCAGTGGCATTTAAACTAGCTTCTGCAGAAGGCTCTTGATTGGGTCTTTGGCTTGTTCACAAGTCTCTAAGTCTTTGTATATTCTAAGCATTGGAAGCTCTTCTCGCTGCTGTTTGATCTGGGTTTTCATTTGCACAGGACTTTCTTTTCCTTACTTCAGCCTTGGCTCATTTAATAGCAAATCTGGTTCTCTTTTGGCAGATTTCTTTTTGTGAGGTATACAGGCAACAATAAACTTCAGAAGAACTCAAAATTGATCGCTGCATTTAAGTATTGTATTAATATTTAAGCTTACCTTTTAAAAGTTCAATGATTAATTCTTCTGCTGCCACTTAATTTAAAGACAATTTGATATACATAGGTCCTTACTTTCTGTACAGACAATTGTGTGTGTGTGGTTTTTTTTTTTTTTTTTTTTTTGTGTGTATATATGTGGGGACATCAGGCAGTGTGGATTAACCAGTCTTCTTCCCAGAGAGGTACTGCTGAAGGTGGTGCTGATGTTTGATTTTTTTTTTGTGTGTGTGTCTGCCTATAATTTCTAAGCGCATGTTTAGGAAATATAAATTGGAATTTTTTTAAGATGCTAATATTTTATATTGCTTTTGAATATCTTTTCATCACCAAATGTGAAAGAATTAAATGCTATTTACTTATTTGTGTGTTTAAAATAAAAATTCATATTTCACACCTCGTTTAATCATTAGTTAAACATTTTAGACCATTGCTGGCCTAACAACTCAAATGTTCAAAATGTTTTTCAATCAAATAAAATTATTTTTCAGGAAGTCACAAAATGAAGAATCTGGCGTTTCACGAGGAATTGATTTCCACAATGTGGCTAATGTCATCAATTTTGAATTCCCAAGCTCTGTGAATGCCTATATACACCGAATTGGAAGGTAAATCATTTTTTAAATGTCTGTATTGTCTAGCAAGACTGCAAGATATCATTTTATAGAATTGTAAATAAAGATTATCATGTTTATGTAATTCATGTCTTACTCACTTTATAAACAAAAACATAGATACTTGATATCACTTGACCATTATAAATGTTGATGTATTAATAAAATTTTACAGAGTAGAACAACAATGATAGTGTAGTTAATAACAATAATGTTCTAGAAGTAAACAGTTTTTATTTAAAAAAAAAAAAAAAAAAAAAAAAATTAAATAACCCTAATTATTTGTCAAAGTTAACAAAATATTTAGCCATCCTACACATAATCATCCAGCCAGCCATATTTAAAAATGAATTTCAAGAAAATAAGCATTTAGTCTTGGTAGTGATTAAAAAATATTGATCTTTTTTTTTTTTTCTTTTTTTTAAATCTGTATACATGAATCAGTAAGTCTTTCTGTATTGTGCAATATTATTGATTGCCCTCTTTTGCCCCACACCCATACAAAAGCAACTAAACTAAGCATCTTTGAATTTAAACAAAGACTTGCTTATTTTGTGATACATCAAACTGGAATTCAATGTTGCAAGTTCAGTCCTGGGTGACCTCCATCCAATTAATGTTTGATTATCTCACTGTCTATATAAAATAAATTTTTTAAAAAATGTTTGTACATAGATCTCTCTTACTGCCCAGATCAAGATCTATGCCTAATGTGAAAGTCTGAAGAGGCTACAGGGATTTCTAGAGAATTTCTGATAATTTAGGTAGCTGAATATGCTTGCTTTACTGATCTCCGAATCACTTCTGATATGTAAGAAGGTTACAAATGAAAATGCTTTTTTCCATATATAGATATTTTGGAGTAGAATTTAGGTTTTCATAAATCATTCTACAAAATTTCAGCAAATGTTAGGCAGAATGCTTACTGATGTATATAACAAAAATCAGTTGTTAAATTGTTGAACTATGTAATGGGAGAATTTAATTTTACTTTTTTCCCTTTTGATTTATACAGGACAGCTCGTGGGAACCGAAAAGGAACAGCTTTGTCTTTTGTGGAAATTACAGATAGAAAAGATTTTGAGGATGTAAAAGAATTTATGCTAAAATCGAAAAGTAAGTTGTATAGTAGTCTGTCAGTATTTGATATTTGTAAATGACTTTATTTCATTTTACTTTTTTTTTTTTCTCTTAATTTAACGTTTAATTTTTAACACTTGAATTAATGGGGGAAAAATAACTTCAATCTTATATCATTGTAAGTGTGGGAATATAAAATGACACCCTCAAATGTTTTTATACTGTCACTACATAATTATCTTTCACATTGATGCTATACCAAATTTGATAACATTTATACAGGGAATGAAAAATCTTCAGAATGGCTTATAATAAAATTTTAGTTTAGTTCATGTATCAAATGTTTTATAACACTTCTAGTGAGAAAATGCTTCCTTTTCATTCTTTTTATGAAAAAAAATAAATTTTACTATCTACTTTCTCCTTTAAAAGATGATTAAGTAAAAGACTTTAAGCATTGCATACATCTAATAAAACTTGTGCTAAAATTATGCACATTGCTACAAATATCAAGTTAAAAATTCAAACTTTAACAAAGTTGCTACATTAAACCACTTATATTTTTTATACCTTTATTGATGAAACAATTGTTTAATGAATACAAATATATAAAATGCATTCATGCACGAGATGTAAAAGCAGTGTAAATTGCAATGAAGCCTTTGTAAATTTTTATACATGTTAATAGAATAATACCTATCAAAAATTATGGGATTATTTATCTATGGTCTGATATTCCTACTATGGATCAACATATTCGGGCTCTGCTTAAGTTTATAGTATTGACCCTTTAACAATGAGTGTAGTATCTGTGTGCTTTACCTTGTTTAGCATTTGCAAGTTAATTTTGTCTGTTCGAATCCACAGAATGCTGGTATAATGGATAACCCTCTTGCCTGTTTATCTTCAGGTTGGGTATTACACTTAATATTTACTTACTTTATAACAACTCAATATAGACAGAAACAAAGAAACACAAAAGGTCACACTGTTAATTATTTTATATGATCAGATCAGCCTGCAATTAGTAACATGTAACCCAGTACAACCTGCCACATGGATGAGTAGTTGACATCTAAACCAACTCCCTGACTGGCTTTTCTGCTGGTGAGGAGAGTGGTATGTCACTCTACAGGATGAAAAACAAGATATGTCAAAGAGTAGATTCTTATAGGAACCAGTGAACAACATATATAAGACTAGGATGGCTTGAATGGCAACTTTTCTAGAGATGGTGTCTCAATAAAAACACTCTGTACTTGGGCTACTGTGTGTTGTAGAGTAGTTTTCACAGTGGAGGCTTGTATTTCAATAAGTCGTCCTAAATTAGGTTCGACGTACAAAACATTAGGAACTTGGAAATAAGAGTTAATGACTCGGCAATCTAGTTGTGATGGTTGGTACTTCAATATCCGATATCGTCTGACTCGCTCAGCACCACTCAGCCCAACTGTCAGCCGCTACTACTACTTATGTGTGGGAGAGTCTATTAATAATAGAATAGGTACGTCAGGTATAACACTGTGAGTGTCTGAGTTGGGTGTCAGGTATAACATCCAACCTCGTTATACCTTTAAACTATGATGGTGGCTGTTTTTTTTTGTAAGGTATTTTGTAATTCATATACAATTGCAAATATTGGAACTATGTCAAAACATTTGTTTTGATGAATATATTAAGCAAATATGATTGCATAATTCTTATTACATTTTCAGCTATACAATGTTTGTATCCATTTTAAATGTTTGTCTTTCTTTGCAGAAGAAGAAAGTGCCTTTAAACCATATAACTTCCGGATGCAAGAAATTGAAGGGTTCAGATACAGAAGCAAAGTAAGTCACTAGTTTTATTTTTATTCCAAACTAGCATAGTACTCACCAAAAATGGTGAAAGTATGTATTAGTTGATATCGCTGAATATATAATGTAATTGATATTGAAAAAAAAATACAATTCACATACAGTAATTATGTAAATTACAATACTTTGGGGGGAAAAAATATATATATACACAGGTAATGTTTTTTGAGGTTAAAAATCTTGCATTTTCAGTGGCTGGTTGCACTAAATTCAGGCAGATTTTTTGGGTGGGGAGGAGGTTAAAATTCATGCAGTAATTGCTTGAAAGCAACAATTATGCAGGAATTAACATTCCTGCGCTAACCAAAAATTGTCAGCATATTTTTAAAGCTATTGATGCAATTTATAGTCAACTCGTGTAATTGTATTCATTTCAGATATTTAGAAATCCAAACAATGCTGGGTACTTCTGCTAGCTATCTAATAAGACATTTTGATGGAGGATAATTTGAGAAGCAACTTTATAGCATCATTAAAAAACAAAAAGTGCTCAAAAGTATTAAGTATTTAAACATTGTTTTTTATTAACTAGATATCCCTACCAAAATAAAGTTACTAAAATAAAGTGAATACTATTAGATCTACAAAAGACAAAAAAAAAAAAATTTGTATTTTGTTTTATCTGTTTGATGTTTCCCTTACTATGGAAAAAAATAATACATTAGAAAATGATGAAACTGGTGGATCCACTAGGTTGACTAAACTTCTTTTTTCTTCTTTTTATTATTAAGGACGCTTTGAGGATGTGCACTCGAAAAGCCATTAAGGAAGCTAGGTTAAAAGAGATTCGTCAGGAGCTTCTCAATTCTGAAAAATTGAAGGTATGGCTAAAATTTTATAAAAATGTCTATACTCTATTATTACTGTGATCTTTTGATTTGTTTTCTACAGCTTATCAACTTTTGCAGGTTATTTAAAGGCAAAAAGTATTTTTAGATTCTTATATATATATATATATATATATATATATATATATATATATATATTAAAAAAAGGGTCTGTGTGTGCTTCTTATAATATGTAAAATATATAGGTTAGTTAATAAAACAAGGACAAACCTAAGGGTACCAATATAATCAGTATGATAAGTTATTAAATATTAACTATGACAGAAATAAAGCATGAAGGGAAAGGTTTTAAGTTCTGAATTTTCAGACACTAATATATATATATATATATATATATATAAGAATTTTTTTTTTTTTTTTTTGTAAGATAATTATTTAGTGATATAAGACTTACTAATTAAACCATAGTTGGTGGGTAAAAGGTGGATTCATACCTTTCCCAAGATTATTTGTGTGTAAGTGAATGACTAACACAACTGAAATTGGAACTCGGCTCTCTGAATAATGATTCCAAGCTAGTATCCATTACACCACCTGCACATCCAAGATTACAACACCTGATAATCTTAAGTGATCACCTATCTAGCTACTAGTCAGGCTCAACATTGGTGATATTACAGGAACCTGTGTTTCAACACTATATAGCTATAAGTCCTGCTATAATCTTTAGATAATTTTAACTAAAAATTTTTTAAGTAAATTTTAACAGGTTAAATTTAGTTTTAATTATCCAACATTTTGAACTACAATCTTTTTTCCTTTTTCAGACTTATTTTCAAGACTATAGTCGGGACAGACAAGTTTTGCGTCATGACAAAAAATTAAAAACAAGCTACAAACAGCTGAAACTTGACCATGTACCTGATTATATTGGTAAGTTTTCAAGGGGATGCATTCAACTATGTATTTTGAAAAGATAAACTAATTTTAGCTTTCTGCTTGTAACAATCACTGAAGGGACCAGTATATGTGTTCACAGACTTAGTGACTTTGCTACTAAGAGGTAATAATAGGGTTTTAGCTGAAATTTCTGCAAGTCTGCTACCACGTGACCCTTTATGAGTAAGGGAAACTACCATGTGTCCCTTTTTATTATTTTGAGTTTGTTTCAAATTATTACTGTTTCTGTTTGAAAAGTGTATTTCTTTGAAAGGTATTTTGTTTATCCATTTCCACATTTGTTATGTTTCTAGTTTCCACTGTGTATTTCCTAAATAAAGAGATAACATCAGTATGAAGCATGAACCTTTTCAGTTACACTATTTTTCTGAGATGAGGTATTGTAATTATTTACACTGGGCTCAATGGATAAAAGCATTGGTTGTATAATCCAAAAAGTGACTTTACCCAAAGAGTTGTGAGTTCAATACCTGGCCACAGTAGGGCGAACAAAAACTTGGAGAGTTGAATTACTAAACGGAATTAACTAAAACTGAGATATCCAAAAAAAGCATGGCATATGGAATTAGAACAATCTATCCCCCATGGACTAAATAAAGGGTTTGGTTTTAAATCCCAACGTATATAATCTGAAAAAAGTTGAAGCATGCAATGGCTGAAAAGTCATGAATATGACAATAAAGATGAGGATCACGGCCTGAATGATGTAAATAGTGTAAATATTTTTTCGTTTTTTATAGGCTTTCATGCTCTTCTTTCAGATGAAATAAATTATTTAATTTTATTCTTCTCAAGTAGGGAATTTTTTTGAAAATTTGACTGACAATACTGATTCTTATATCAATGTATGATGTTCTTAGTGTAATACATACAAAGCTGCTTCTGTATCAGAACAAGTCTTGAATTAAATTTTCTCCTCATTGAAAAATTTAAAATTTGCTGAAGAATATCTACTCTTGCTAAACTGTATCTATTGATGTGAGACTTGGTTAAAATTTATTAATGTATAGATTGTAATAATGCAATTTTTAAAGGTATTTAGTTATTCATAAATTTATATATGCTTTCAAATATCAGGCAAGATATCTGAAATATATAAAAGTATCTTATTCAGATAATTGATTTTGTATGACCTTAGAAATTATTCATTAGATTATTTTTCCTTAATTTTTTGAGAATTAAATAAATTTTTATTTATTTATAGTACCCAAAGGTTTGAAGAATGCTGTGCCACAAAATAATTCCAAACGTTCTTTTGATTCAAGAGAAAGTAAGAATCAAAAAGACACAAGTGAACAGTCACACCATTTCAATAGGAGAAAGTTTGACAATAATTTGGTAAGTTATAAAAATAAGTTCAACTGTACTAAAATAATGTTTAAATTACACAATAGAACCAAATTGACACTTGTGGTTTTTTAGCCCCGGAATGATTTTCAGCTCAATTATAGAATTGTATTAATGTTATTTGTACTTAAGAGGAAGATTAAAATAAAACTTTCCTATTTCTAATTAAGAAATAGGCATTTAGGTCTAGAAATCTGTTTTGCTAAAACTCCTGTAAAGAGCTTAAATTTTACATTTAACCCATTTAGACTTCTGGGTTGAAGGGTGTCTGTGTCAAAAGTGGATTCATCATTCAAAAACAAAAAAAAAACATGAGAATAGAGGTCTAGATCCTGATTTTCTGATAAATACAAGGGAAATTATGTTGGAAATTGATATTTGGTACCTGGCATATGATGAAAAAAAAAGGTGGGTAATGATCAATTTAACATGAAAGTGCATCAAAATATCTTCCTGAGAACAATTTCCTTATATTTTGCAGAATTAAATTGTTTTAATATTTGGGAACTTGCACTAAAAAGAAAAACATTTGTCTTTGGCAAAAATAATTAAATATGTGCAAATTTTGATTAACTTCACAGGATCATAACTTGATAAATACTAAGACAAAGTTAGATCAGTTCTGAAATCTGACTACTTTTGGACTAGATAGTACATATTTGGAGAAATGTTATAAAAATACCAAATTTCCATTTGCAAGGCCATTGTGTAAAGGCATCAGTAGCAAACTCAAGCAGCATCCACAGCTCAAAGCAAATATTATCACAAAAGTGTCAACATATACAGTTGGGGAAATATTTACTTGAATCAGTACAATGGGCATGTGTCTTTAACCACACTGTTGTACACATCTCCTGTAGTGTCATAAGATCACTTGGGGGCGGGGAATCAAATAGTGCTCTATAATGTTTAAGGATAGGAGTATATGCAAGTAATGGTCATTTGCATGTGTGATATTGAAGAATGGCAACTTTCCAGAATATATTCACCCATGATACACAGACCCAATCGTTGGCATCATGATATTGGGTGCATACTATAAGTTACAACTCTCACTTTCCTCTGGTATTTGAAGGGAATGTTCACCATTGTTCAACCTGTTCTGCAACCATTCTTACAGCAAGCTGTGATATTCTCCCCATTAAGACTGTCTCCGGACTGAAGCACAACAAATGTGACTGCAGAGTTAAAAATCACAGTTGAAGTGACAACAAATGGGACGCTATTTCCACTATTGGTCATTTTAACTTGAATGATGTCCTGATTTCATATGTGCAATGCACTTAACCAATCAGATGAAGGAAGAAAAAAAATTGATGCTTGTTCAGATGTGAAGAACTCCTGGTACCAGTAATATAATAAATGGGACAGAGGATGATCTTTGATGATAATATTAGATCCAATGATGAAATGGCTGCTTCCTTTCTAAATGATAGTGAAAACAATGAGTGTTCGTGTTTTTATTCTATTTTTTTTTTTTTTTTTTTAAGATTTTGAACCAAACTAAATAAGAGTAAACCTTTTTTTGATTTACAGTATTTTTTGATACTGAGCTCTTTTGTGTTTAGAACAATATATACTCATTTTGAAAGTATCAGATTGAATTTTTGTTCAATTAACATCTTTCAAATATGACTGTTCTTTTCTTTTAATAAAATTGTCTTCAAAATAAGTGTGTGCATTATACACTAGTATATCCCATATTCTGAAAAATACAGTACTTGTTTGTCTTAGCCAAAACACTTCTAAGAATGGTACTATGGAAGAAAGGCAAAAAAAAAAAGACAATTGAACTGTCTGGTAACATGATTGGGAAATCAACAGTTACCTCCCTCCCTCTCTTATATATATATATATATATATATATATATATATATATATATATATACTAGCAGTAGAGCCCGGGGATGTAACAGTAAGAGATAGATCAAGTATCGACCATCATAAAGACTGAAAAATAAAATTGACAAAGATTATTGTTTAAGGTTGACGGACACGCATGTCTTAATTAGTTTTTTTTTTTTTTTTTTTTTTTTTTTTTTACAATTGGTCAAACCCAAATTCAAACAAAAAACATTGTTTACAATCATTATGAGTTTATTGATTGGTGAATAGAATTTTATTATAAATAATTGTCTTGTAAATGGAATTTTTAAAGCATTCTGAATGTAAATAAAGAAAAAAAGTGTGCAAGACAATAAGAAATACTACCTGCCGAAAAAAAAAAAAAAAAAGATGGATGTTTGTTTTATCGGCTGAAAAATGTAAGAAACACACATCCCACATATATAAAGGAACACACACACACATAAACAACCTGGGTTTTTAACCTAAGTCACCCACGGAATCGCTAAAACATAGAGCATAGTCTGATGAAAAAGACGCCAAAGTTTATGAAAACAAAATTTTATCGTCAAAATGCTTATTTTTTATGAAGAGGATAGACTAAATTTTTTTTTAATTATTTTTAAAAATTTTTCCATCTTTTAGAATATTCTAAATTTTGATTTAAAAACCTTGTTTCTCTTTTCGCAACAAGGGGTAGTAAATAACATAGATAATTTTTAGCGCATTTTTTTGTATTTACACACATTAATTTGGAAAATCTTGCAAAAATAAAAATAATTGTTAGATGTTAATGAAACTTTCAGAAACTATTCACAGATGATCGAAATTATTATAAATATGTATTTTTTTTATTAAAGTCATGGCAGAAATATTTTTTATATGGAGATGTTAATTTGAGTTTTCAATTTCAACTGAAAAGGGTACCTACAAGTAACAGTATCATCTTATGAAATTTAACTACTGCTAAACTTTAATTTATATGATCTTATTTTTATATTAATCTCAATTATGACATTTTTCCATAAATGAAATATCAAAATTAATAATAAAATGAATGGAAATACAAATAACACAGTAAAATGTAATAAAATGTACATAAAATTATAGTATTTTATGTACACTTCTTTGATAAAATTTCATAAGAAAGGTACCTAAATTAATTAGATACCTTTTTCTTATGAAATTTAATCCCACTATTAACAGTCTTATTTTTTAATTTCTTTATATTTTCCATAAACCATCGTAAATGTAAAAATGAAAGCTAAATACAAAAAAAAAAAAAAAAATTAGAGCGCTGAAAGTTTTCCTTAAAAGTAACAAGGTAAATAATTTGTTCACTTAAATAATTTCACTTCCTTCCATCCGTAGAAAGAATTCTCCTCCCGTAAGTTATCTAAACGTCATGAATGTGCCTTTCGTCAAAGGTTATGACCTGCTTTGTTTTATTTTCAAATTACATTTTTTCGGCTAGAAGCTTGTTAAGCATGGTTCAAAATATTTTAAATAAACAGTATAATATCTGTTTTTATTAAAATCAGTTTTGAAAAATGATAATTGACTTTTAAAAGAATATCAAAGTAAAATTTTAATCTTTTTATCAAATCGAAAAAAATGATTGAAAATGATTATCTGCCCCCCCCTTTTTTTTTTGACCCAAAAAAAAACCTATTTTTAACGAAAATTTCAGACATGCTAGGAACAATTAAAAAATGTAAAAAAATACCCCCAAAATACTTTGATTTTTCCTCTTTAATAATAATATGAACATTAGATGATAAAATTTTGTTTTCGTCAAGTTCGGCGTCTTTTTCATCATGCTATGCTCTTTTGTTTACATTTTCATGGGTGAATTCTCCCCCTTTCATTCTCACGATGTGTCTTAATCATGTTTTCAAATTGATTTTATTAAAAAAACAACTGAATTTTTCCCATTTTCAGCCCTGTTAGAACCACCACAAGGTAATTTTATGTAGTCCTGTGAAGTTTTGTTGAAATCGGCTAAAAAAATGTCCAACATATAAACGTTACAGACACACAACCCTGAAATTCGATCCAATATATAAACGTTACAGACACACACACAAAAATTATCTTTGATTTTATAATAAGATATATAAATATATATTCAATTGTGCTTTGTAGATTATTTGAAATGATACAGAGAAAGCTATGATTCATTTAATTCTTACTAAAAATATCAATAAAATTAAGGAACAAAAATTAAATCTTTATCATATTTACTAAAACACTTGTTTGAAATATAAGTCCAATTTTCACTAACTTTTGACATTCAAATTTTAGCCTCTTGTAATTTTTTTCTAAATATAGACAAAATGGTTTTAGTTCAATTGTGCTTTGTAGATTATTTTAAATGATACAGAGAAAGCTATTTAAATTATTCATTTTTTTTTTTTTTTTTTTTAATTCTTTACTCAAATATCAAGTCTAGCATATCAAAAAATTAAGGAAAAATGTTTTTTGTTAATAAAAAAAAAATAATTGGACAACAAAATTTTTAGGTACAAGTTTACAGTAAAAATTGATGTCATTTAAAAATTAGTGCATTTATATCCAAGGAGTTCTTCTTTTATTTAAATAAGATCATTTAAATTCTCCAAGGAGGGATTTAAATAAGGGGAGGATGTGAAAAAAATGATTTTACACAAATTTTCTAATAAAAATAAATAATTTCAAAATTAATTTCATTCATTTGTGAATAAGTCCTAAAAGTTTTATTGAAATTTGACAATTATTTGATTTTTTTTTTTTTTAGAAGCATTTCCCCAATCACTTCATTTTTCATTGCAAAAAAAATGCTAAAATTACCTATACTACATCTTTGTTCTTCTGCTGATATAATTTAATAATCAAAAATTTCCTTGGTCTTTTTTCTTAATAATAATGAAAATTAAATTTTTTTATTAAATTTGGGTAATTTTCCCACCTTGGTATGCCTTTTTTTTTCTTTTTTTTTTTATGTGAATCTATGGAGGTATCTACTTTTAAGACATTACTCAGTGGTTACATTTATTAATGTATTTTGTTAGATGAGGCGGTTTATTTTGATGTTTATATCCTATAACTAACATTAGTACTTTATAGGTTATTGTACTATCTGAATTATCTTCATGTAAAAAATGATTACTTTGTAAAGTTAGTACGCAACAAACATTTAAATACAGTCTAAAACAAAAAATGCTTTTCTATTTGAGTAAGCAAAAAAACACAGACGAGGAAATATTTTTCTATATTAAATGGAATTATCTTTAAAAAAATTGTTAATGCATCTATAAAACAACAAATTTCTTGTCAACAGCTCTAGTGATAACATAATCATACATCTACAGATGTCTTTTTGAAAATAATGACAAATTCTGCAAACAAAATTTGCTTTTGGAAAAGTACTTTGAAAATTAATTTTACTTAAAACATGCTCACTACTAATATCTGAAATTATCTAAATACATTTAATCTGTTTACTTTTATTTTCTTACAGAAACGGAAATCTGATCCCCTGAAAGATTTTACATTTCATTCCTACAGTGGTAAAAAGAAGAAAGTCAACTAATATATTATAAAATGTCATGATGAATAATAAAAAAGAAAAAAAAAAACAAAACATTTGTCTTGTTTGTTATTGTTAAAATTTTCATATGGCACAGGGTAGTTTGTCTTCTTCTCACTGTCAGTAAGTTTCCATTCTTTGTGTAGTTATTTGATATGTTTTCTAAAAATGTTAAATATCAGTATTCAGATTTTAATACAATAAGCCACCAAAATCACATGACTAAAATTTGTAAAGTAGAAATTTATTACCATCTAAAATCACAGGTAAAAATAAATTATGAAACAAGTTCTAATCTGAATTCATAGAAAATTTTAATCCATTCACTTTTTGTTTTTGGCTTTTAACTTCCATATAATAGTGACTGAATGGCATTTGTAAAACATTAACTTGATAGAAGGCCTATTCCATTCTTTATAATATTAATATTTGGGGAAAAACTTATTTTAACATTTAAAATTGTTCTTATGTTATCCTTTATATACAATAAAGTATTACAAAAGTGACTGCAAACTAGATAGGAAAGTTTATCACTTCTACAATTGAAAGTTGTTTTTGTTTATGCAGTTGTGGACATGTCATCAAAATAAAAATGATTAAATATAATTCTTATTTATTTCTAAAATTGTGTGTGTAAAATATATATATATATATATATATATATATATATGAAGGGTTTGGTAATCTGTGTGGATAATTCCAAAGAGGATATAATCCAGAGAGCTCAATGTAACACCAGAGCAAACATTAAATAAGAGACAACCTTAAGGTTCCATCTATAAGATTATAAAGTTTCTTATAGTTCTGATTAGATAAAGGTTTATATTATTTCTGTTTACCATGTCATGGTTTTTAGTGCAAGCAAAAAAATAATTTAAAAAAAATTAATATATCCATTTTTTATTTTTTACAATTCTTATTTGTTTCTTTGACAGTCTAATTTACACTATCTTTTCCACCAAGGTCAAACTGTAGGTCCATTGAAGCATTTAATCATTTAAAAATCTTATTACTGCTTATTATTATCCTAAAACAGGCAATCACATAAAAAATAACTGGTACAAATGATCTCCCCTTCTTTAGCATACTATCACCATCTTTTTCTCAACGTCTGCTTTCATCTTGAGATTTTTTTATTTTTTTTTAATTTTTGAACCAAAATAAACAATTTCCTTCAATACGACTTCAATTTATTAAGGGAAGAAGGGACAAAAAAAAAAAAATGTATTTTCACAAAGCGACCACCTTCAGTTTTCTAGAGTACACACAATTATATTTTTCAATGTTAATAATAATTATACGTGTAGGTTTATTTATGATATAAAATATTTTATTGGAGAGATAATTAATTTGAATATCTTTTTCCACCCTGAAAAACGCATTCATTGTTACCGAGGAATGTAAACGTTTTTTATTGTGGTTGTTTTTAGCTTAACGCGTAGCATATGGCGTCAGCCATGATTCTAGTGGCGTGCGCTGCATTACACCGTTTTAAAAAAATATATGACAAAATTAATTAATACTCGAGCTAAAATAATACAAAATTAGTAAAAAAACAAATTTTTTTTTTTACTTTTCTAACTATAATTTATTTGATTTTGGAGGTAATAATAAAATTCAGTTCTTTGTTCGCAATGAGTAATATTTGTTCGCTTAGTTATGTCTCATATGCTCATAAATCCGTTTCTAGCCATCTGCTATAATTTTAATTGTTTATTTAAATTGTTTCCCTTTTAAATAAAATGTTCTGAATTATTACTTTTAATAACTCTTCTCAGAAGAGTCTTCTGCTATTTACTCCAAATGTATTATGTACATAAAATTAAGTTATATGGTATTGGAAATCAATGATAAATATCAAGATAATTAGAAACTGATACATTCTTTAAAGATTTATTTTAAAACTTAAATCCAGTTATATCAATTTTTTTTTTTTTTTTTTTTATATAAACTTCGCCAAATTAGAAAAAAAAAATTAATTCTAGGTTAAAATAGGACAAACTACAAAATGATAAGTATCTCTTTTCTATTTTGGTAACTCTGTACATTTTTTATTGTTATCAAGCAATGCATAATAATAGAAATTCATTTGTATGAATTATTAGTTTATTTTTATTTATGCAATCCAAAATTGTTAAGTTGAGCAACAGCATAAAGAGTTATAAATGCAACTATCTTAAAAATGTACATTTGGAACAAAAAGTTAGGAAAGACCTATTTATGGGTATTAGTGACCAAAATTCTCTCTTAAGTGTCAATATTTCTTTTTAACTCTATAAAATACAAACTTTCAAAACTTAAAAATACCAAATTAAAAATTTCTTTCAAGACCCATAACTCCGAAATTAAAATAATAAAAACAAATATTATCCAAGTATAGGGTTGGTATAAGGAATAAATTCCAATAACCAAAAAATACTATTCTTAAAAGAGTGCTCAATACAGAGTAGAGCAAATAATTATTTATTCGAAAATTATAACATAAATCATACTTATTATAAAACCCAGGTTGTGTGTGTCTGTAACGTTTATATATTGGATCGGATTTCCTACATTTTTCAACCGATTTCAACAAAACTTGACAGGACTACGTAAAATTACCTTGCGGTGGTTCTGACAGTGCCAAAAATTGGAAAACACAATTGTTTTTGCACGAAATCAATTTGAAAACACGATTAAGAAGAGGCATCGCGAGAATGAAAGGAGGACAACTCATATCGAGTTATACTTGAAACCCAGGTTGTGTGTGTGTGTGTTCGTTTATATATGGGATCGGATTTCCTACATTTTTTCGACTGATTTCAACAAAACTTCACTTTTTTTGGCAGGTAGTGTTTCTTACTGTCTTGCACACTTTTTTTCTTTATTTTTACATTCAGAATGCTTTAAAAATTCCATTTACAAGACAATTGTTTATAATAAAATTCTATTCAATCGGTAGACCCATAACGATTGAAAACAATGTTTTTGTTTGGGTTTGACCAATTCGTAAAAAAAAAAAATAATAATTAGGACATGCGTGTCCGTCAACCTTAAACAATAATCTTTGTCAATTTTATTTTTCACTCTTTATGATGGTGGATACTTGATCTATCTCTTACTGTTACATCCCTGGGCAACGCCGGGCTCTACTGCTAGTGTGTTATAAAATCACATTTGTGTTATAATTTTCGAATATATATATATATATATATATGGTAGTAGATTGCATCATTTGTAATTCGTATTAAAATATTTTTGACAGTTTTTTGGTGTTTTTTTTTTTTTTTTTTTTTGCAAGACTGGGCAATAAAATAAATCTCCATCAATGAAAAAATAAAAGCGAAAAATGTTTAAAATTGAAACATTTAAAAGATAATTAAAATGCAGTCTTGTATATACTCATCATGACAGATGGTTTCAACTTCAAGCTATAAGTAGTAGTTCTGTTAGTGCCAAAAGCCTACAATATTCTATTTTTTACACTTTAATCTCACTTTCTCATTCTCATTTAATGACTTTTTTTTCTGGAAAAAAGAATAGCTGAGAGTGTAAAAAGTAAAAACTTTTTTACTCTCAGAGCTCTCTATTACTCCAAACTTTATTCTCAATGTATTGTATACATTAGCATAGTAATATATCAATCAAAATATGTCATTCATTTTATTCATGACAATTGAAGAATAATTCTTTGCAATATTTACTTTAAAATGGGCTCCTGTGAAAATTCATAATCAAAATTTGGTTCTCAAAAAATGACTCATCTTCCATCATCATCATCCCTACAATAATTAATTGTGAACATTAAAGTTAGATTTAAACTCCTGCATTGGCTTGTTTTATCTACGAAATAGCACAAAGACTATATCTTTCTTAATGTCGTTTTTCTTAATTTTTAAAAATTTCATTTTGTAATAAATAATTTCCGTGTGAAGTGATTTTTCATTTCTTTCTCAATTTATTTCTATTTTCCAAACATGTGCAATGACTTATTTTTCAACCACAATTGACAAGAACCAAAAAAATCTTAAACATGTGATGAATGATAAAAATATATTACAATCACCGCAATTAAATAATTTTTTATTACATTTTATTTTTGGAGTTAAAAAAAAAATGTTTATTTACATCACCCGGTTCGGCTAAACGGAAGACCCGGTCACGTGAGACCAAAAGGCGCAACTAATCGCGTGTCAAGTTTAACAAAAGAAGAAGACAACGACGACGACGAAAACCTTAGATTACTTAAAACTGCTACTGCTCTGTTTATTTTTGTTATGCCGTTGTCTGCCCGACTCAGGATTCACAGCAACAGATAAAAAAGAAAATCCCCTCCCCCTGTCTTCTTCAATTTTGTCAACAAAATGGATGTTTGTCAACTAGTTGAAAAAGAACTGGAGAAAGTTTTATCAAAATTCACTGCTCTCCGTGAACATACGCAAAGAGCCTTAGGAGACATTACTACTTCAGTAGACAACATTAAAAAAGAGATCAGTGAAGGTAATAAAACCAAATGTTTGTACCACCCTCCAACTTGTATATCATAAAAAATGATAATTATTAATCAATTCTCACTGAAATTTGTTATTTCTAAAGAAAACAAATTTCAACCTGGTTTTGTTTTCGTATTTTAAAGTCAACAGTATATCTTATTTATTTTCTCTCTTCAATGAAATTGTCGTTCATCTTTCTGAAAGGCATTTAAAAACTTGTATATTTGCTGAATTTAATTAATTCATATTTTTACTTCGCATTTAACTTTTTTACCTTAATTAAAAAAAATTAATAAATTACATCAACAAAATTAAGAAAATTACTGAATTTAAAAATGATTTTTTACTGTTTAGTTGGGTCTTCTGATTTTGTAAATTTTGGAGATATGTTTGTTTTTATAATCAGCACTTTATTTTTCTAAAATACTTCAGTTCATAATGTATGCATTTTCGTATGTTTATTTTAGAACATTGTGTATTGTATAATTTTCAATGTTAGTAAGCTACCGTCAAGCTTCTTTCTTTTTTTTTTCTATGTATAGTACATACACTGTAACTACACAATCAACAAAAAAAACCATTCGAATAAAAAGTATGGATAACCTTTTTTTTTAATAACACCTTGTTGGTTTTCTATTTCCTGTGTTTTTGTGAGCTCAGATTTTTTTTTATTAAATCTAGTTAATTTAATGTTTATCTAGTGTACCTAAAATACTGAACAATGAAGAAAAATTGAGTCGGATTTTTTAACAGTATGCGAAAATGTCAGCTGTTCTCATGCAAACATTTAAAAAATCAAATTTACAATCCCAATTAACAAACTTCCACCCAAAAAAGGTTAGGAAATCTTAAAAAGGGTATTATTACATCTCAGTCCCACTCCCTATTATTGCGTATGATGACAAAAATAAAAAATTCAAGTTATGTACTTATTAATTATTTTATTTATTACAATTATTCTGTATGTAAAACACTCAACTCAAGTGTTTCTCTCTGTTTACTTTACTTTAAGTTTAGTGTACTTTTGCTGATATTAAGCAATAAAAATAAAATATATGGTAGTTAAGACAAAAAAAACAAAAAACTCTTCACTCAGAAATTTTTTCACTCTTTTCACAATATTTTTAATTAGAAAAAATATCGCAAGGAAAATAGTGAAGTGCAAAATTAAATTTGTGTGTGGTTAGAATAGTTGTAAATTTTTTAATTTGTGTCCAAACTGTATTCATTTTTTTGTACGTAGGCAGTTTATTTAATGAACAAGATAAGTCAAAACACCCACATCACATAAAACAAATTGCACTGGATTTAGAAAAAAAAATTTTATTTTGCCTTTTGCTGTCTTTGTTGAAGGAAAATTGAAAGTTCAATTGTTAAATTATGCAAATTTAGAATTATTTAATTTAAAGATCTTTTTCATTTTCTCTCATTCTTTTCTTTTTTCTTTCCTTTTCAACTACAATTTTAATGGCAAAAACATAAATGCCAATTTTATTCTTCTTAGCATTATTTATTTTAAAATCAATTTTTTTTCCAAATAACTTTTTTTCATGTGTCACAATTGTTTAATGTTTACGACTGCTAATTTTAATTGGATAAAAAATAATATCAACTGATTTGCCTTTAGTTCGCAAAAAGTTTTTTTTAGCTTGATAACAAAACATAAAAGTAAAAAAAAAAAAAAAGACATCTGCCAAACCACTAAAAAAGGTAATTGGCACTATTAGACTTCTTTTTTTTTTTTTTTTTTTTTACTCGATCTTTATTTACCGATTAGACGTAGAACTTAGAGAACTGTCAATACTTCAAGAAAATACCTTGTGAATGTAAATAAATTTTATGCTGTTCTCCTAATTTGCTAATTTTTTTTTTTTTTTTTTACTGTATTCTGCCAGTGAAAATAATTATAATTCATTTGATAGGCTTTAATCCACCACCCTCATTATTTGTTTTTAATCGTTAAATATTTTTTTTATCGAGATTTAGGTTTAAAAACAATATACACACGTGCGTGTGTGTACGTACGTATTTTTATTTAAATTTTTTTTTTTAAAACTGATACTCACTGTTTGTCTTTGATACCCAATGTTCAGTAAAAAAAATTTTAAATATATCAGCTAGATTGTAAAATGTAAAATATCGCCAAAATTATTCGTTTTTACTTAAAAAGTTACTTTCTTTCTCAAAAACTGAATATTTTCGGAAGTAACCGTTTAAAAATTCAAAGCTGTTAAAAAAATGCATAGGAAAAAAAACTTTTTTGGTAGTTTTTTTTTTTTTTTTTTCTCCATACCCGAATCTTGACCGCTATTTGTTATTACTACTTATTTTTATTTTTATCTTATTTTTCTTACTAAGCACATGAACATATAAATGCACTTGTTTTAAATTAATACTTTCTGATTTAGGTCGCCGTGAAAAAAATCTTTATGCATTAGAACACTGGGATTAATAATTAAACTATAAAATTAAAAACTAACAAATGACTTTATTTTGCAACTAGGCAGTAATGAAAAAAAAAAAAAACAACTATGTAACTATAATTATTTGGAATTAAAAAAAAAAATTTTAGCGATTTTTTTTTCCTTTTCTGTTTTCTTTAACTTAAAAATAAAGCAAATTAAGCGGGTTTATGAAAAATTCTTTTCGTTTTTAAATTTAAACGTAAACTTATTAATAACGCAGCAAGATAACTGCGTACTGTAAACAGAAACTGTAAACTATTTTGTAATCTGTCTCTAAAATAATATTCCTTGATATATCAGTTTTCAATAATTTTTTTTCCTTGTAAGGTTTAATGTAATTACAATTACTAGTCTTTTTGAGTGTAAATGTTTTTATTATTGGATTCAAAATATGGCTATAGTTTGGTGTTGATGTTAGTCAACAAATATATTGTATCTTTGAAACTTGGCCCCAGAAGTTTCCAGACTTATAAAATCAAGGATTTTTTTTAAAAAAAAGCTACTGATTTAAATAAAATCCCTGTTGTAGTACTTAACAACCTTATCATATAAAAATTTCCAATCTTATGAAAGTTGTTTAACAGCTGCCTGAAAGAAAAATGTTTCCCTAGTCTGTGTCTGTTGTCAGCTGTTTGCACTGTTTTTGAGAATGTTGTTGATCTCCATCACATTATCATGCCATCAACCTCCTTAAGTTTCATTAGTAAACTCTTCGAATCTGTTATCAACAAGGGAGTAGTTGATCACATCACCAAAAATAACCCCCTGATTGCCAAACAGTATGGAATTCACTCCTTTTAGGTCTACTTCAGAGTTTTTATTATCACCTACAAAATCAGTGAGGCACTTGATAGAAGCTTTGTTATCAGAGTGATTGCCTTTGACATCTTAAAGGCTTTTGACAAGGTGTAGCATAGGAGGCTGCTGCACAAACACTCTGGAAGAGTTTATGCAAACATCAAATCCTTTCTCTCAGGTAGTTCCTTGAAGGTTATGAATGACCATTCTTCCAAAGCTCATGATATCAATACAGGTGTCCTTGGTCCTACTCTCTTTTTGCTTTTTTATTAACTATTTACCTCGGAACATTCCCAGATGACTAGAAAACATCTCTGTAGGATATATCACTGTTTACAGACATACTTCTAAAAGCCAAGATGATCAGAGCCTTTCAGTTAATCTCTCTTAACTAGCCCTAGCTCAATAGCTATATAACTGGCTTGTTACTTTCAATACCTCAGAAACCAGGCTTGTACTGTTTCATCACCACTGTTCTCCAGTGATGATGAATGTTGCACTCTCAATGAGCCTCTATATTTTTAATGTCTATTGGGTTTCAAGTTCATTTCAGACCTCAAGTGGAACTCCTATACAATCTGTTGCTAAAGGATCTGGAAAAATGGTCAGCTTATTGCATTATTCCAGGAAATATCTGACTCCTTCTGCTGTGGTCTATCTTTAAAATGGAGTATTACTGCTATATCTGGGCTGGAGCTGCTCAATCTTCACTTTCCAGCCTTGATATTTCAAAATCATTGATGCAGTCTTTTCCACTCTACAATTTATGTCTCACAAACACAAAACATTATTATTATTATTGTTCAGATGAGTGCTATTCCCTCGGTTCAAACCTTTGCTGCTAGGAGACATCATGCTATTTCCATGGAGTGAAATCGCCCTTATTTCCACTGTGTTGTAAATGTCAGAAGGAAGTTTCATCAAGACAGGCTTTTCCCCCAAAAACTGTCACTTTGTGGAACAGATTGCTGTGTAGGTGCTTCCCTGAACATTTTAATCTTGACTTTCAAGGGTTAATTGTTATCCTCTTTATCTTCATAATCTCGACTTCCTATCACCGTGAATAGCTCTCAAGTTTTGTGATGGGTGAAATTTAGTTTTTTTATCAGGTCATCCCATGAGTTCTGTCCGAATTTTAACTTTTTGTTAAAATGAACAAAATTTAAAGAGTATTTTATAATGTCTAATGGAGCTCAACATTATTTTTATGTTTAGATGCATTTAAACTAATTAAATTTTGTTTGATTAAAACCCTGCTAACATGGAAGTACCCAAGAATCATTTGAGGCACATAATGCTTTATAAGTTCAAGAAAGGAGACTCGACAGCCGAAGCGGCTAGAAACATTCACTCAGTTTATGGAGAGGAATGTGTGAATGAAAGAACTTGCAGAAGATTGTTTGCAAAATTCAGAGGTGGAGATTTCACCCTTGAAGATGAAGATCGAACCGGGCGTCCAGTTGAGTTTGATGAAAAGCTTCTTGAAGCAACCCTTGAAGAAAATCCTGCTTTATCAGTTGAGGAATTGGCAGTGGTTCTCAGTTCAAACCATACAACTGTTCATCGTCATCTTCAACAACTTGCAAAACTTCCTAAACTTGGTAAATGGATGCCTCATGGATTGTCTGAAAACAACCTCAAATCCTGAGTTGACATCTGCTCTTCTCTCCATTCTCACCAACAATTTTCACCTTTTTTGGATAGACTTGTGACTGGCGACGAAAAATGGATCTTTTATCGAAATGTTAAGCGTCATTGACAGTGGCTTGGTAAAGGGGAAGAACCCCAGCCACAGCCGAGAAGGGAACTTCATGGGCAAAAGTTTCTTCTTTCACTCTGGTGGGATCGCCAAGGAATAATACACTTTGAATTCTTACCACCTAATGCAACAATTAATGCTCAAATATACTACCAGTAATTAGAGCGTTTGAACCAAGCTTTGAGGAAAAAAAGACCTGCTCTAGTGAATCAAAAAGAGGTGATGTTTAATCAGGAGAATGCTCGAACCGACACAGCAAGAATCACGTCACAAAAGATCAAAGAACTTGGTTGGGTGAAAATTCCTCATCCACCTTATTCTCCTGATGTTGCTCCTTTAGACTACCATTTGTTTCATAGCTTATAGAATCATTTGGAAGAAACAGCTTTTGTAACACAGGAAGAGGTTAAAACTGACATTTGTGAGTTCTTCGAATCAAAGCCAAAAGAATTTTATAGTAATGGAATTAGTAAGCTTGTTAATAGATGGAAGGAAGTCATAGATAATCAGGAAAATACATTGTTGATTGAATCTGTAATTAAATGTAACATTTGGTCACTTGTTTTCTTTATTCAAAATTCAGACAGAACTTATAGGATGACCTGATAAAAAAAAAGATTAATGTGCTAAAAAATTCTTAAATATTCAAACTAAAGTGACTACAAAAAAAGTTGACTTTATTTTAATTGTAAGAAAAATTATGTATCAAATTTAATTTTTTTTTAATAAAAAGGTGAGATCTATACATAAATTTTGGATTATAACTTAGTTTTTGTCATTTTCCATACTTTTTTGTATTTTTGTACTTTTTTTTTTTTTTTTTTTGTCAAAATGAATTGTTTGATTCTAATTTAGCAATGAAGGAATTTCTTAATGAGTAAGCAAGTTGTTAGTCTCTTTCTTGTTTTTCATTTTTCTAGTTTATCCCAATACTTGAAAGTATACAAACAATCCATAAGAAATAAAAAGGTGACTCTATTCTATAAAAATTAGTGATAATTTGATAATAAACAAATGATATTTGATATATTTTCTGCTTTTCAAAATTATTCTTAGCATATAAATAATGATTATTTTTGGATATCCTTTCTAATGGACTGACTTTTCCTTCAGACACCTAACCCAACATATTTACTTAAAGAGGATAATTTGAGTATCGAAATAAAATTTTCTTTAAATTTATTTAATCAGTATTGTTCGATATTTTTGTGAGCAAACATCAAAATGCTAACAAAAACCTTCTACATTTCAGTTTCTCAATTAGATATTGATTACTTAAACTTTGCAAAATATTTTTCTAAAACGGATGTTCTGTTAGTAATGTCTGATAAAGGGTAAGTTTTCTGTACATAAATCCTTTATTCACTTCTGGATTCTATCAAATTAATGTCAGCTGAATTGAGGGCATGTAGTTTTGGGTCTTTCTTATTTTGTGTGTAAAAATTTGCCCCCCCCGTTTCCTCGTAGGTTGAGCATTTATACAACTTCAAGTTACCTAGTTGTTGTGTGTGTGTATCCGAAGCTCAACTGGGTTCACATCCTTGTTGATGCACCCACTGTCATCCTTTGAGGCCCAATTCTACACTTGATGCTTTTTATGTCTCCTAAATCAAACTACTAAATTTTGTACTTGGTATCATCACAGAAAGTTAAAGCATTTAGGAGGCCCAAGGGTTGACTTAAATATATTGTAGTCACTGCAGATCAGGTCTTATATCAAGGTTCCTGATGAATATTACATTCGATTCAGACCATCTCTTGGTGTGACTCAAAATAATATGCATACTTTTAGCCAAGTAACAAAATCTTTTTTGCTCAGAATTATTTGAACATTGGAATTTAGACTAATCACTAGACTTTAATAATATTTATTTCAAACATACATTGAGAGATCCTTAATCTAATTATAGACTTATTTTATAAACTTTGTGAATCAACATTTAATATTAATAACCTATTTTAATGTTGCTTGATTAAAACTAAATCTCAGTTAAATTTTCTCTTGGACACATTGTTTGAATTATAAATTGAACTTTATTTTATTTTCTCTCAAATATCTGCAAGCAATTATATGAAGAGATGCTAAAAAGTTCTCCCCACTTCCCAAAATCTGACCAAAAAAATCAAACAGCAAAATGTTTTGGTATCCCTCCTTGGATAAACTGAAACCTTTTCAGTATCTCCTTATATAGTCATTTTTATGTTAATTTGTTTTAACTCATAAATCTCTTCAGCTAATTATATTTCTTATAGTAACTTTTAAAACAGTAAACAGTCTTTGCAATAATATAAAATACATTTTCTTTTTGTAAACAACTTTAGGAGTAGTAACTTATTTTTAGCAAGTATGATGTACCAGAATTGTCTACTAAAGTTATCAGTGTCAGTGGGTGTTAGTAGTTTAAATGATGCTCTTGTTTTGCCTTTTAGTTTTAGACATTTTAAAGTATAGTTTGGGACTGAAAAGCAGGTTTAATAGTACTAAAATTTTTTATCTTTGTACCTGTTTTGAACTTTTAAATTTCAAATGATATTTAATCAGCATTTAAACAAAATATATTTACTAAGTCCAACATTCTCGTAAATTGAACCAAAATGCCATCAAGGCCATTCAGTATGTTTAGACAGCTAACAACACTTGTAAATTACTCTTGTCTGGCACTCATTAACCTTTGACCTAAGAATCTCTAATTAACTGTTGATTCAAAACATTTCTGTTTTAATTTTTAAATGTACAATTCAGTTTATAAAAAATCTATAAAACAACTTGTATTTTAATAAATCTAATTCTCATTTTTAATTTGATCAAGTTATATTAATATGCATATATACATGTATGACTATCCAGGATGCACCGGATATTCGAGAACATATTTTTAGTGGGCTATAAATGGAAGATGACCTAATGTAATGTTATACAGCATGTGCCAAATTTTAACATTCTCATTTCTCTTTCAGACGTATCAAGAGCATGGCAACTTCCAGTCTGACACAGGAAATGAAAAGGCATGCTGTGATCATGGCACTAGCCACCAACCACAGTGACTTGAGATAGCAAGCTTCTTGAAAGTGGCCAGGAAGATGACAGATGGTTCTGTGTGGTTCCAACAAGGTACCCACAGTGATGCACACAAAGTTTGCATTGTCTGTGATGGTTGGAAGTGAACCACAAGGACCATGTCATGTACTCTGCTTCTTCCCACAGGGCCTTGGGATCAATACCACAGCCTACATCAAAGGGCTGGATGCAAAGGCCAAGGCATTGGTCACATGTGTTCCAGCAGGATATTGTTCCCTCCTGTATGGGCCATATAACTTAGAGGTTGGCTAAGAATTTTCATGATCAGGTCACCCTCAAAATATGACCTCTTAGCTCTCCTGATTTTAATCCGTTAGACTACTACATTTGGAGCATCGTTAAGTTGGGGAGACCAACTATTGCCTACATAATGTCTTGGACTTGTTGAAGGATGTCATTGGGAACATAGTGGCTGACATGAATGAGAACCATCTGATCCAAACATGCAATCCCTTCCAAGGTTGTCTTCATGGCTGAGGGTAGATTTATTAGATAACATTTTTTCTTTATATTGTTCTCAATTACCTATTGCCCTCTTTATTATGAAACTAAATACCAAATGATACTTATCAATGGAATTTGAATTGTTGTCAGATCATAATATCCAGGTCCAACTTGGCTTTTGTATTGTACGAGATCACTGAAACATTTAAGTAAACATTTTTTTTTTTTTTAAACTGTTACTTAATTTTGCCTAAGGTTAAGTATGATACAAAGTAGCATTTCTGGGAAAATCAGTAAAGATTGAACTCTTTGTTATGGCTTGTAAGATCAGCATGCTTTCCACTACTCTATACCATATCTTCTATTTTAATGACTGTTCATAGGAAGAAAACATAAGATATACATAGAAATAATTTAATTCCGGTATGGGTCAGAATTAAAGGATACTTATTGTACATGGTGACTAGGATAGAGGTAGGTATCTGATTCTTGCTTCCATATATTTATAATTTCCTTTGAAATATAATGAAAAAATGCATCTGAAATGTATATTATACATTAACATAACAGATATAAAGTTAGCAAAGGTAAGTTGATTATGTTTTGCTTGTAGTGTCTCTCTCGCCTTTCTGGCCAATCAAATATTTTCAGTCAAGGGATTTACCAATTTTCAGTTTCATCTGTCATAAATTCCTTACTTGCCTACAAACTGCATTAAATCTCATAAATTTCAATCCTAGAATAAGTATAATTTTCTGCTTGAAATCTTTTAGATACTGATCTCTGTTCATGTAATTAATACTAGTTGTGTTTTGTGGTTTGTAGCAAAAAATTAAATAATAATTTAAGAAACCTTTATTGCAGTTTGAATTTCGGGGATGAGGAGTTATCATTATTTACACATGGACTATTGTCCCTGTCTTTGTTGTTGTTATCAATGCTTTGGATGTTGTGCCCTCTAGCCTTCATCAGATTCATGTAACCTTCAGGGAATTTTAAACTAAACCCTTTATTTAATCTATGGGGGTAGAGTGTTCTTGTTCCACTGTCCATGTCCAGGGATATCTCCTAGTTCTAATTTAGTACTGATCAGTTATTGGTCACATGTTTCCATTGAGTCCAACTACATACTGCCTGACCCAAAGATTGAATTTGAGATTATTGTCTCACTAAATTCACAAACAAACACTTTAATCCACTAGGCTCCCATATTGTATTTATTTCTAACTAGCAGGCTTTGCCTGCTCGCTATCACTTCACAACGTAAGATATATTCACTACTTGAAATCTCTGAAACAAAAATTTTAAATGAACATTTCATTCATATTTTGGTTGTAAACATGAAAGAAAACATTTGTATTTACTCAGATAACTAAACATTACAAATTTAGCCATTTTTAAACAAATGAAACATAGTGAAACTGAATAACATTTAACAGGTGTTGACAGAAATAAAATACATGTATTTGCATGAATGAAAAACATAATGGTGAAAAAATTGAAATCAAAATGTTTTTTTTTTCTTAAATAATTCTTACTGTAATGCAGCAGGATAAACTACATTTTTTTTTTTTTTGAGCAAGTATAAATTAATTCCTTCCATTTCCAACTCTTGAAAAGACAACATATAATTGACCATGAGAAAAGCAGGGTTGCATAACGTAAAGTCCAGTAACTTTCATTCATTGACCTTGTGATTTATTAAGTCATTACAAAACTTGTTGGAATCAATGAAATTCTTGGAATCAGTAGAGTCTCTTCTTTCCCTTGACCTGTTATAATAAGAGCTTCCAATAAATGAGGTAACATTTTCTTCACAATAAGACATGTACCATTACATAACTTTGAAGGATCAAGATTTCTTAGCAGCATTGTTGGTACTCCTTGTTTTAATACCAATTTGTGTGGTAGCATACTTGGAAGATCCAAAGAATCAAAAATTCAATAGGGAAGCTAACTGCTTCGTCTGGATCTACAGTTGTATCATTGGATAGGTATATCCTTTCTTATGTTGGGACATCTTGCAGAATCTTCTGATTGATGATCTGTACTGTTTCATTTCTGGGAGCCAAAATTTCTTTCAAACAACCAATCTGTATTCTGGAAGTTACCTGCTATATTGGGATATACTTTAAAAATTAATTCCTCAGTGATCTCAACCAGTGCCAAAACCTTCAAGAAAGCTGATTTGTCCATCTTGATCATATGAAATTTCTTCATTTTCAATTCTTAAAAGGAGGTCACTAAATTCTTTTGCTGTCCCATCTCCATTGAGTTCCACTCTCATATTAGTGGTCAAAAAGCATCTTTCAATATGATCTCACAGATAAAATAAAATTTTTACAGATAGTTTGTTTCATATGGAAAATATACAAAATTTATATATAAAATAAATTTGTTTATAATTTTTGTTTAAAAAAAGTCAAAAAAATTTTAATATGTCCAAAATTGCGAGTATCCTGTTAAAAAAGTAAACATTAATTTGATATTGTAAAATATTGCAGTAATTATTTACAATCTTTGAATATTTTATTTTAGTTACATTTGCTACCAAAAAACCTACAGGTATTTGTCAAAAAGAAAAGAAGTAAATAAATAAATGCATGTTCTCTTTTTACGACAGTGATCTGCAAAAACTTTGGCAGACTTAGAATATTTTTAAACCAAAGTTGTCATTTGAATTACAGCTCTTTAAAAGTATTTTCAGATATAATAATAGAAAAATTAAGAGGACAATCCATTTCATAGATATTTTAAGCAGTGTATGCAAATTAGTTATTAGCTTATTTGTGTTAAGACTTTTTAAAAATAAATAAATTAAAAAGGAAGCATTTTTATATTTTCTTTCTGTGGGGGTGGATACATTTGTGTATGAAATATCGTTTGCTTTTTTTACTTGTTCTACTTACTCAGAAAAGTCCATTTTAGTAGAATGTATTTTGTCGAATTTCCACACTTTAACTTCTTTAAAAAAGCAGCTAATTATGGATGCTAGATATATAAAATGATAAATGCTTACCTTAGAAAAATAACCTGGTAATTTTTCTATGGGATTAATGTTCACTATTTATGAAATGTTGAAGGGGTTGTGGATGTTCAGTATATGTGTTCAAAGAATATGACTGTAAAGACAGAAGAAATTAATTGTTTGGTTGTGGGGGCAGGCTTGTTATAGTTAAGGAAGGTTTCACAAATAGATGCCAACTTGTTGAAGGCCAAGTAAAATGCAAATTTCAAACACTTTTATGCATCATATAAGACAATATTCCTAAACCAAACTATTTTTGATATGAAAATCAAAACTACTCGAATAAAAGAACAGTAATGAAGGACAATTAATGAAATATACTTTTTTAAAATCAATATGGAAATTAGTTAAACCCAAAATGTGATATCACTTAGAAGTAGATAATATATAACTCGGATATTGAGCTTTTAGTTTGTAAATTACTCTCGAATAGTTTGTAACACCCTATTTATCATTTCTCAGTTGTTTCTCTGTCTTTGGGCACAGTGCACTCAGGGGGGACTCCGTCAAAGAGCAGAGTTACAACTGAGGAAAATTATACTGAGAGGGGCCTGGCCCTAGGGAGCTGTTGCCTGAGGCTACGCTCTCTCATTGCACTAGAGAGAGGGATTGGTGCTCACACCAAGGTCAGTGCAACCAACGTTTGCGGGGGTTCAGACAATTTTTGTTCTTAGCTCAGGTGTATGCGCTCGGGCTCCCCACATTAAACTGACCTTGTGAAACAATGCATCATTGTGGGGGGTTGAGTAAATACCAAATTACTATAAAGTAGAGTTCACACGTTTATTTATCATCTCTCATTTGTGGCTCCATCAGAGAACAAAGGTGCAACTGAGGAAAATCACACTGTGAGGTACCCCGACCTGGGGAGCAGATGCCCAAGACTGCACTCTCTCATTGCACCAGAGAGAAGTATCAGTGCTCACACTGAGGCCTTCGCAACTGATAGTTGCAGGGGCTCTGGGAATTTTGTCCTTAGCCCAAGTGTACACACTTGGGTTCCTCACATTAAACTTACCTTGTGTCACAACCTATCTCTGTGGAGGGGTCAAGTAAATACCTACTATAAAATATAGTTGGGGTCTTTTAACCTCAGAATTCATGGGAGAATTGAGTTCCAATTTCGCATTTATTCATATAGATAAAGAAAAGGTTGTGACAGCATGGCTTCAACAGCAGCAGCAGGAAATTGTGAAGCTTCAGTGAGTGCAGTTAAGCATGACAAGTAGTAGCAGCAGCAGCACTCATCAGTAGGCAGGTCAGGTTTAAGGTCCAAAGTTCTCTTCTCAGAGTTGTCCCAATTATTCTTTTTATTCATATAGATGGAAAATATTTTAGGCCTTCCAAGGCAATGTCTATTCTTTACTTCAACTGTCATTTTGTAACTTTTATTAGGTTGTTCAGTTAATATTGCATCTTCAAGAAAATAAAAATGGGTGCCAATGTAAGTCAATTTAAAAAAAAAATATCACCATCATTAGCAATTACAGAAGCACAATGTAAAAGTTCACAAAAAATCTAGGATTTTTTATGAAAAAAAAACAAACTGAAAGACCTGAATTAACATCTTCTTTTGCTCTGAATATTCTGACACTACAAAAATACTATAAAGATCATCTGAAAGCACTTGATTTGATGAGTGAAGGATAAGATTAAAATTCTTAACTAATGAATTTATTTTCTTCTTAGCATGAAGAACAACACTCATTCTGTCAAGCAAAGCTGTAAATTTCTGGTATGTCACATCACTGACAGACAAATTGTAGACAAAGGCTTGCAGCAATAGTATGTCCAGGATATAGTAATTTATAAATGTCAGCTTCCACCAGATGTATTACAAAACTGTGAATGTTATTTTGAGATATAATTATCATAATTTTTATTTTTCCTTAACATTTTCTGTAATGCTTTGCTCTTAAGATTTTTTGTGTATTTTTACTTTAATTTATATTTTCATAATGTATGGTAATTTGTTCTCTTTCTCTCTATTTCTCTCTGTTACTGATAAATGCTCTTATATATGTTGTAGTGCCTGAGGACAGAGAGCTGACAGCTACACAGTCCTTGGTCCTATCTCAGTGCCTAAGTAGAGTCGTGTCAGTTTCGAACTCAGTACAGAACACAAA
>CAHIKZ030000864.1:737500-746632 GCA_903632075.3 Acanthosepion pharaonis | reverse complement strand
TATAAACCAGTTGGAAGACGTTTGCATTTTTAAAAGGATCCTTACCTATCAACGAAGTCATAAAAATTTGTCGAATATATATATATATATATATATATATATATATATATAAAAATAAAAAAACTTAATAGTGTTTAAGCCTTTTATTATATCATACTCTGTCCTGGACATTGAGTTCTACCTGGATTCTATCCTCTTGGAATTTTTATACAAAATATATATGTATGTGTGTGTATGTATATATATTTATATATTTTGCATATGTATGTATATTTACCAATATTATCTATCTATCTCTCTCTCTCTTTATATATATATATATATATATATATATATATATATATATATATATATATATATATATATATATATATATTATATTTATTTAAAAATCTTTCCAAATTCGAATATGCAGGAGGAACTTTGTAATTTAAATTTTTTAGTTATATTTTAATTTAGTATTTTATATAAAACTTTGCTGTAACACACGTTTAAGAACTTTCTTGCTATAGCTATAATTGATTTAATTTATTTTTGGCTGCAATTCTCTTATATAAAGGGCTATCAGTATTTAAAATTTTTGCTTATTATTATTTTGATGAAGTACTAATATATTTTGACTAATATCTGTTTAAACTGTGAATGTGGACATGCGTGTTCCTTTAAATTTTCTGAGATTGAACTGTGCTCATTCAAGTGAAACGTATGCTGTCTCGTCAAAGTCGTCGTTGTAAAACCAACATATGTATTAACATTTTTATCAGAACATTTAAATTTATATATAATGTTGGTCTTTTGTAAGACTCTAGTTGACGAAGAAGAATTGTTTTGGACAACCACAGCCAGCAAGAAATTAATTCGTGGACTTGAAAGGACTAAAATAAATAGACGTAATACATCTAAATTATTTAACTAGACATGAATGAGAATATAATGCCTAAATATATACACAGAGGGAGAAAGAATATAAATTTTGGTAGATAACTTCTTTTTTCAATTGTCAGCTTGCTGAATCGATGTTTAAATAAGTAGAAGAAATTTGCGGGTTAGTGTATGATGTGTTTCTTGTTAATGTTTTGTTCGCTATGACAATATCTTCGAGTGCTTCTAATTACACTAAAATGTCAGTTTTTATTTTATTTACTTACTGTATTTTATGCATTTCTAATTAATTTCTTTGAAAAGTCTGGATATTTCTATCTTGATGTATATGCCTTTAGCTTTATTCTTTTGTCAATGTCGGGCCTCCTTTCAACCCTAAACCCGAGGAAAAAAAAGGCTATAAATTTTGGTTGGTTGCTTATTTTTCATTCGTTAGTTTCTCGAAGTTGTGAAATTTAATCAACTAGAAAAACTGTGCATGTTTTTTTTTTTAATTCTTTTTCCACTCTATATAGAATAAATTAGTTCTTCTTCGACATATCGGGTCTCTTCAGGACAAAGGTCATAGCTCTCCACAACTTCCTATCTAGTATAGCTTTTAACAGTAATTCTCCTCTTGCTAATGCTCCCGCCCCACGTTCTGCCATCCAGTCATACAAGATCGTCCAGTAATTGGTTAGCTGCCTTCCCCTATATCTCTAGTCTTCAATATCCCCCGTATAAGGGTTAATTTTTTTTCTATATTGTTTAACCGCTGCCTGAAAGAGAAATGGTTAACCGTTGTCTTTCCCACATAGCCTCATAAACTGCACGTCTTGCCTCTTACTCTTACCACGGATACAACAACCTCCCCCAGCAACCCTCTACTTTGAGCGGCTCTTGGGTCTTGTATATGAAAATTAGTAATATATATATATATTATAGATATAAAGGATATAAAAAAAAGTCCCTATAGTTATTTATAATAAAAATTAAAGCATTGAAGCTGGTGGCTTGCAATTCGAACAGTACAGCTAATTAATTTACGATTGTTTACCATAGCATTTCGTTATTATTAACGATAATTAACCAGAGGCATTTTAATGATAAATTTCTGGACTGTTGATTAATTGGTTTATCTTAATTTTTATTGTAATTAACTGTATAGTGACTGTATTGCCACACTCTGTGTGTATGTATGTATATATATATATATATATATATATATATATATATATATATATATATATATATATAGTGACTCTCCGTCGTATTCGAAGTATGAGGGTCAAGCAGCTTTGTTCATAGGAACCGACAGCCAGAGACCTGCAGATATGATTTGATTATAGTGGTGAAGGCTTTGTTCAGAGCCAATCACACGTTTTGAAGGGCTGAATAAAGAATACACTACGTGCCACAAGGTCCCCAAACAACCGCGGGATTTGAATTCAGGGTTATCTTTCTCCTAGATCAGTTGCCATCCAAGGCTATAGAACCCAGTCTGTCCTGCTATTTACCTATAGCTGTAAGGAGGAAGAAGAGAATTGCATTAATACATTTCCCAAGGACGTGGCGAATGCAATGGATTCGACTCCTCCGATTCCTCAATCCGAGCCTGTATTCATTACTCCATCGTGCCTCATCATCATCATATATATATATATATATATATATATATATATATATTTAGTTGAACAGATGTGAGTTTGTGACCCTGGGTTTCACGCTTTAGCGTCTGACGATCGCTAAAGCATGAAACCCAGGGTCTAAACTATCTAAACCAAATATATTAGCTCTATCTCTGATATTGAGCGCTTTCTAATAAGTACCGAACATATAATATATAAATAATTATACATATATATATTTATACATATATATATTTATTTATATTTATATACACTTTTCACACACACACACACACACACACACACACACACACACATATATATATATATATATGTTTCATTAAAGACAATTGGCAAGCAAGACACTGCGATTAAGCTTTTTATTCAGTTCTTCCTATATTCATATGTTTTTCTTTTCTTTTCTGGACATATAGTGTATAAAAACTATCCAAATGTTTTGCATATCCGAGCACATTCGGTTATTCTATAATAAAAGATATTTCTTTTTTATTTTTAATTGAATATGTAGAATTTTATATATGTGTATCTATAGTGATAGGACTATTTTTTGTATCTTTAACAAGGTCATCATATTGTGACCGTGTTCATAGTTAATGTTATTGGTGGTAGCTTCTTCGTATTTATTATTAGTCCTTTCATTATATATATATATATATATATATATATATATATATATATATATATATATATATATATTTTACAGCAATCACTCTTTTATGCAGGTTTCATTAAAGACGACTGACAAAGTACTGCTTAATCGCAGTACCTTGCAAAAACAAATTAATAATCTACTATAAAAAAAAGAAAATTAAAGCACCTAACCTCATTGTCAACAACACATCTTACAGGGAAGATAGAAATTACAGAGAAACAATATTATTCCAATGTCCCTTAAGGAACTGTGTTCCTGGTCAAACTAAATTCATTAATAACTATATTGGTCATACCACTACATGCCTATCTCGACAATTCATATTACTCCTCCCTCAATTAGGACAACTTTTTTGAGATGTGGATGTGGCTATTATAGTTGTATTTTCTACGAGTATTTTCCAGATTGAGTTTGGTAGGTTTCTGTGTTTGTTTAAAAGAGTCTTATAATGGTAACAGAACACAATGCCTTCCAAAAAAAAAATGTCTACAAGACTAAAATCAACAAAGATGGATCAAATCCCGTATGTCGCTTATGCCATTAATATTACGAAACTGTTGACCACATAATTATCAAGGTTGCCCAGTCCTTGCTGGGAAAGAATAACTATTAAATATTATTCCTATGAACTTAACTATTTGACCCTCATACTTCGAATACGACGGGAGAGCCCAGTGTACTATGTATGTATGTATGTATGTATGTATGTGTGTGTGTGTGTGTGTGTGTGTGGAATTAATACAAGTATAAAGTTTATCACTCAGCTGACTGATGTTATCTTTAGAATCCCCTACCCAGAGTTTCGTAGACTGACTCTCCAAAAATCTGTTCGTCCACTTGTCAGGGAGTATTAGATTTTCTTGAATATAATATCCATTTTATGTTAATGTAAAAATAGCAACGTATCTATAAAGTTATAAGTTAACGGCTGCTGAAACATTCTACGAAATATGAAAAACGTTTCTGACAACCTGTAAGTTGTTGAAACGTCATCTTTAGGTGGGTTTAAACCCTATTAAGTATGCGGCATATTGCGGATCAAATTCGACGTAAAAATAAGTAACAGACACATGGAAGCAGTGAAGAGACTTGATCATCTATTTTCTGAGACTGCATGGCACACAGCCACACCCAGGAAAACAGATTCTATATAAACTGCTAATGAGGTAAAAGCAAAAACAGTCAGACGTTGTTAGTTGTAACAGTAAAATAGGTAAAAAAAAAATTGCATTTACGCAGATGTTACCGTGTTGATGGCAAACTAAGAAAAGAAAAATCTGGAGTAGAAAACAATATGAACAACAATAATATTAACTGCTTATAAGAAGACTCTTCGATAAAATTGTATGTTAAGTACCCAAATCGTCTGGATAAACCAGACATTAATGTTCGCCAAAGCTTCAATGGCTTAGAAGCAGTGGTCTTAAGGGTAGACAGGTCTTATAATGGCATCAGAACACCAATTTGTTGACCACATACTATAATGGTGCCCAATCAGGGCCCCCAATCAGGGTGCCCAGTCCTTGCTGAGAAAGAATATATTATTAAACGTGACAGGCGAGGAAAAATATGTTCATTGGTATATCTGTTTGAATTATGATATTGAAATCCCGGATACATGGTACAAACGTCACCCGAATCATGTCCAAAATGGCAATGGAATGACTATACTGGGGAATTTCCCAATCATCACAAACAGGAAAATTGATGCAAATAAAGACGACATAGCCATAAAAGATTTCAAAAAAGGAACCTGCCAAATAATTGGTATTACTTGTCCGAAGGATTCCAATGTTTCTAGAAAATCTTTTTAAAAAACTCAAATTATAAGGACCTGCAAATCGAAGTAACAAAAATGTGGAAACTTAAAAGTACAATTATCCCCGTTGGGATAGGAGCATTGGGTATGATAAAGAAGGGTACAGGAAATCCTGTGAGTCAAATTCCTGGACACATTAGCATCCCAGAGCTACAAAAGATGACTTTGTGAAGAACTTCACATATCATCGGCAAAACACTTTCCATCTAAACGAAACGTTTCAAACGGATTCTACAGTGCCTTTTTTATTTATAGACCCCGGATGGGACTTGGTAATTAGGTACTTAAAATTACTCTCTGGCAAGATGATACCACGCACAATAATAATAATAATAATGATAAAGACAAAGTCGTAAAAAAAGCATGAAGAACGGAATATTGCCTATAAGAAGATAGAATGCATGTTTGTCAGTAAAAGAGACAGTAACACAGGAATCTGAAGTCGTAATGGAACAAAGAAAGATACCTTCCAGAAACTAAGCAAAGTATTAAGACATAGGAAAAATACGTTAACAGATAGATCCCTGAAGGTAGTTATTAATGACCAATCTTCCGAGGCTCTGATGGTCAACGCAGGCGTCGTCCAGGAGTCACTTCTTGGACCATCCCTCTTTCTGATTTACATAAATGATCTGCCTTAGAATATACTCCGATCATTTGTAAACATCTATGCCGATGTTACGACAATATACGGACGCAGCTCTAAAAGTCTCGCTGATAAGAAATTGGCAGCTGACCTCTCTTTCGATCTAACACTAACTTCCCAGTGGGGAAAAAACTGGCTGGTTATATTCAATACTTCAAAAACCAAACTGGTTACATTCGATCACCGCCGACCAGACTGCCGGTCACGATGAATGGATGTCCTCTCAAGGAGGCAGCGTACCTTGAGAGGATATTGGGCCTCAAACTCAAGTGGAATTCCCACATACGATCCATCGCAAAAGATGCAGGTAAAATGATCGGCTCCCTGTACTTGACTCCTTATGCAAGCCTCTGCCTTTGTAAGAGCCAGATCAGGTCGAAAATGGAGTACTATGGCCATATTTGATCAGTAGCTGACCAGACCACACTTTTAAGTCTTCCTAGAGTTCAAATGCGTTTCCGAGTCCCTGTTGGAGAAGAATTATTTTCCACACTCCAACATCTAATTCTAAAGTTTTATCCTTCGCTATTACTAAATTGTGACGTGTTTCGATTCTCGAAAGGACTTCGTTGAATTAAATCGGATGACAAACGAGCTACATAATTTCTTTCTATTTTGTCGTTCAATTACCCACCATCACCGCGAATCAAACACCGAACTATCGTCAGACACGATGTACGGATGTCTCATCGAGTAGGCTCCGTGCCTTGAGAGAATATTGGGCCTCAAACTCCCAACCGAACTCAATTAGAACTCTTGCTAAAGATGCAGGTAAAATGATTGGCTCCCTGCACTGTTCCAGTAAGTACCTGACTCCTTATACTATCCTCTGCCTTGTAAGAGCAAGGTCAGGTTGGATCTTGTTGGAGAAAAATGATTTCCCACACTCCAACATCTCTCTCTCTCTCTCCCACAGACGGCATGTGGCGAGTCTCTCACTGTTCTAGCGCTACTGCCATGGAAAGTGCTCGGGCGAACTTCATTTGCTGGTTCCACCAGGTCTGACCATTCTGGCTAGGACACGTTATCCCACTTTCATAGTGACAAACCACTCACATTGCCTCCGTATTCCGTCCTCGAGAAGTAAGTTCCACTCAAACAGCTTCTATCCGCGCACCACTGACCTATGGAACAGACTCCCAAGAGGATGTTTTTCCTGATCACTACAATCTTAACCTGTTCAAGTTTTGATTCAACCGTTATCTTCCCTTCCTATCCGCATAAACTACCTCTTAACGTAACCCTCTACCTCGAGTGGCCCCTCGGCATTATACAGGGTGAACCTTACTGTAAAAAAGAAATAAGCAAAAAATGAATAAATAAATGCACGATCTCCTATATATCAGTGAAGCGACAGAAATGAGGTTCACTATTTACGTCTCGGCCATCTTCAGGTGGTTGGAAGAAGGCTGGATCGTACAATGGCCGAAACGTTGTAATAAATATGGCGACAAATATGAGGACAATAGTCCGAATAATGTAAATAGTGTACATAATACCTCATCAAAGAAATATAAACAGATACTGAAAGGCCGAAACGTTGTAATAAATATGGCAACAAAGATGAGGACAATAGTCCGAATAATGTAAATAGTGTACATAATACCTCATCTCAGAAATTTAGGCAGATACTGAAAGGCCAGAACGTTGTAATAAATATGGCGACAAAGATGAGCACAATAGTCCAAATAATGTAAATAATGTACATAATACCTCATTTCAGAAATATAGACAGATACTGAAAGGCCAAAACGTTGTAATAAATATGGCGACAAAGATGAGGACAATAGTCCGAATAATGTAAATAGTGTACATAATACCTGATCTCAGAAATATAGACATACTGAAAGGCCAAAACGCTGTAATAAATAGGGCAACAGAGATGAGGACAATAGTTGGAATAATGTAAATAGTGTACATAATACCTCATCTCAGAAATATAGACAGATACAGAAATGTGGTTCTACAGAAGGATGCTGAGAATTCTATGGACTAAACGTATGAGCAAAGCGGACGTTTTAAGGAAAATAAAAACAATTAAACTTATATAAGAAGAAAGAGACAGCTTTCTGGAAGACGTAATAAGAAGACCTGGAAAGGGTAAAACTTTCAGAAACTTCTGACGACAAGAGAAGCAAGGTGAAACAGAGTGTAAGCTATGTAAGGAGTTTGTAGTAATGGATGGCAGAACAGACAAAAAATCATGGCAGAAGGTCAAACATTATTAACTTAGGTAGTTATGGAGAACCATGCATCCTTCTTTATCTCTCTTTTTATGCGTCCCTCTCTCTATGTCTCTAATGCGTCCATCTCTCCCTCATGTATCCCTTTCTATATCTCACGCGCCCTCTTTCTATCCCTCTAATGCGTCCCTCTTGATCTCCCTCACATGCGTCTGTCGCTATCTCTCATGCGTCCCCCCTCTCTCTCTCTATCTTTCTCTCTTGCGCCCTTCTCTATCTCTGATGCGTCCCTTTCTCTCTATTTCTATCTAATGGTTCTATCTCTCTTTTCTATCACTCTTGCGTCTCTCTCTATCTCGCATAGGTCACTCTCTGCGTCTCTGTAATGTTTCTCTTTCTCTCCCTCTGTCTCTCATCCATCTCTTTCTATCTCTCATGCGTTCCTCCCTCTCTTATGCACCACTCTCTCTCTCTCGTAAGCGTCCTTTTCTCTTACTCTCTCATGCGCCGATCTCTCTATGTTGCGCCCTTCTTTGTCTCTCATGCGTCCCTCTTTATCTCTCATGCGTCCCTCTCTCTCTTTTTCTCTCTCTCATGCGCCCCTCTCTATCTCTCATGCGTCCCTTTTTATCTCTCTTACGCTCTTCTGTATCTCTCATACGTCCCTCTTTATATCTTTTGTGCCCCTCTCTATCTCTCATGCGTCCCTCTCTTTCTTTTTCTCTCTCTAATGCGCCCCTCTCTATCTCTCATGCGTCCCTTTATATCTCTCTTACGCTCTTCTGTATTTCTCATACGTCCCTCTTTATATTTCTTGCGCCCCTCTCTATCTCTCATGCGTCCCTCTCTATCTCTCTTGTGCCCTTCTTTATCTCTCATGCGTCCCTCTCTCTCTTTCTATCACTCATGCGTCCCTCTTTTTCTCTCTTACGCCCCTCTCTATCTCTCATGCGTCCCTCTCTATCTCTCTTGCACCCCTCTATCTCTCATGCTTTCCTCTCTCTCTCTTTCTCTCTCTCATGCGTCTCTCTCTCTCTCTCTCTTATGCGCTCCTCTCTATCACTCTTCCTCTCTTTTAAGGCAGATACGCAGTAGACCGATTCGTTTATGTCCAATGTAGCCAGTAAAAATGCGAGAATAAATGCTATGAGCTGCAGACAAATATTTTTGAGTTTCTTCAGAATTAAAGTCCAACTTATTTCCAATTGCTCACAAGTGGAAATTTCCTCGCTTGAGGAATTTTATTTATCACCAACTGCAACCGGAAAAACAGCGATACTAAACGCCGCCGTCCTCGATAACCACTCCAAGCTGTGACGACG
>CAHIKZ030000864.1:720000-732500 GCA_903632075.3 Acanthosepion pharaonis | reverse complement strand
TATATATATATATGTGTGTGTGTGTGTGTGTGTGTATTTAGGTAGCAATCCTTCTTTCATCCACATTTCATTGAAAACGACAGAAAAGGTGCTTTTTTTAATTTTTTTTTATACAATTTCTCATGTGATCTAATATTTTTTTTCTTTTCGGATGATAAATTATATAAAAACTGTTTGAATGTTCTTTTTATCCGAGCGCTTTCGGCTATACATTTAGCCATTTTCAAGGATTATATTTTAACTGTTAAAATAAGAAATAGTTTGTTGTATGCATAGTTTATAAAATGTTTTCATTTTTTTGTATCAAAACACGGTCAAGATATTATGTCCATGTTCAAAGTAAATATTATTAAGTGTTGTTTTTTTTGTTTTTATTAATAAGGCTTCCATTATTTTTAGCCCTTTTTTTATGTAGATGATGCTAGTATACACACATATTGTAAGATATATGAATAACTAGTATGTTACGAATAGTGTCCAGTAGGTCTCCATGAATATTTAAATGAGATCTAATTGAGCTATGGTCAGAAAGGTGTAGAGTGAGTCTGCGTGTCAAACATCTTGTAGTGTGGCCTATATAATTATTTACGAATTTTGATTGATCAGGAATACAATTTCTTAATGGGCATTTAAATAATATTTGTCTTATTTAATTTTGTTCTAGGAGGTGAATTTTATATATATATATATATATATATATATATATATATATATATATATAACGAAAATCTTGGTAATCCACATGGATAATCCCAAGGAGGATGAAATCCTGAGAGCTCAATGTTAAGTCAGAGCGATTAATTTAATTTAAAGAAAAAACAGATCACTTTAAGGCTCCATTAGTTATAATTTATTTCACCAGAGAATTTTATTTTTCTCTGGATCTTCAGACTTCACTTTCAAAGGTGATAAGAAAAAATGAATTTAAAATTTACACTTTTGAAGGGCAGTATTAAGCTTATATAAGGTGACATAGAGGGTGGTGAGGAATAGTGTGAGAGACATGGTCGAGTTTAGAGAGGGAACGGAGAGTTTTAATGTTTATTTTTATATTTCTTTTTTATTATAATACTTAATATTGAGGAAGGAGGGGTTAAGAATCAGATATTGACCTATAATCGGTCAACTCAACGGAAATGATATGGGAAAAAAGAAAACAAGATACACACACGCACACACACACGCACACACACATATTTTAAGATATATATTTCAATTCTAGGTAGTAATGCGTATTGCTTATGAGTCCCAAATATAGGACGAAACGGGCGGCCAGTGCTTTCTGCATTCTGTTGAGGTTCCTTCTAGACTCGATGAATTAATTATAATTATCTCAAATCCTCCTTAATTTCTATAATTTGTATATCCTTGCTTGAACCGGCTCCTTGTGCTCTGGATGGACCGGTTTCGGGATAGTAGTCGTGGCTCGTGGGGGGCACAACCTATGTGTGTGTGTGTGTGTGTGTGTGTGTGTGTATTCAAAATTATAACATATGCATGTTCTAACATCACTTCAAAAACTGTAATTTTGTTTCAACACTTCTGGTGACTTGTCGAGTGATGGTGTTGATTGCAAAATAAAGGGTTTTAAGAGTTCAAAAACCAGCTAACTCCCCTCAGTAGAGTAAGCATTGTTACGTAACCTATGAAGACCAATCAGAAGTATGTGGTAATTAGAAATGACGTGAAAACATACCCTAAGTACAATCTATTAGTGCATTAAAGTTAAGATTAGTATACTGGGTGTAACAGCAAAATTGTCCAAATCATGTAAAAAGCAAAATTGTCCATTTGTTAGATTAAGCTTTGAACCGTTGTAGCTTAGAAATGATTAAAGATATCTTACTGGATTTCTCCGAGTTTTGTTATAATACTATTCGACTCTCTAATTTACTCTCTAAGTTTAACAGGAGAATCGTGATGAAATTGATCATAAACGAAAATGACATGTTCACCATTAATCAATCATAGCTAAGGATCAGAAGCTCCTCAAGGATTGAAATTTAGTTCAATATATATATATATATATATATATATATATATATATATATATATATATATATATATTATTCCAGGATCATATCCCGTCTTATTCAAGATGATCTTTGACCTCTTTAACCTTCTAACTTTATGTCTTGGAGTAACATGGTGCCTCACGGGTTTTACGTACGATTTCATTTTCATGTCTTTTTTCGCTGCTCTTTGGACTGTCATAGCTGAAACTTCTCTCTCATGTTCCAAACGTCTTATTAATTGAGTTGAATCGTTCCTAATCGATCTCTTTAGCTCTAAGTTGAAATGATGACCACTCTTCCTGTTGTCAGTTCCTGATCCAGTTTTCCTCTCTACTGTTCCCTCTTTTTAAAACTTATTCACCGTTCTCTTGATGGTTCTTGAATAGACTTTAAACATGGAAACCACTGTATGAATGTTAGCGCCATTACTGAAGGCCTGAATAATCTTTTCCTCTCACCATTGCTCATTTAAGAAGACAGTTGGGCTGACCCAAAACAATTTTAACCTGTTCTCTTTCTAGCTGAATAAGAGTTTTTCAGTGATTCTTACGACACATGGTTTCAAGCTGGCGAAACGTCTTATCTGAAAACCTGGAAAAAAAAGAAACTTAATTAGTTTAGTCTTTTTTAGATATTAAACCATTTTTTAAGATGGGCAATTACGCACGATTTGGATACTATGTTGCTGTTACATTCGGTGTATATATATATATATATATATATATATATATATATATATATAAAAGAGAGAGAGGAGGGAGAAAAAGAGATGATGAATAGATATGAATAGACTGTCACAAATATATGTGAATAGACAGATAAATAGATAATGAGCAAATTGAGATAGATAGATAGATAGATAGATAGATAGATAGATAGATAGATAGATAGATACGAAAAAAACTGAGATAGATAGATAGATAGATACACAAATTAAGAAAAACCGAAAGACATATACACGAATAGATAGATAAGCAAATGATGACAGACAGGCATGCAGATAGGTAGATAGATGGAAAGATGATGAGAGACTGTGATAGATAGATAGATAGATAGATAGATAGATAGATAGATAGATAGATAGATAGATAAGCAAATTAAGAAAAAAAAATGAAAGACATACACACATAATAATCAAATTGAGAAAGATAGAGAATTTGATTTACCGATAGATAGATAGATAGATAGATAGATAGATAGATAGATAAACAAACTGAGATAGATAGATATTGAGTGACTTATATATATATATAGATAGATAGATAGATAGATAGATAGATAGATAGATAGATAGATAAGCAAATTAAGAAAGACAGATGGATGGATAGATAGATATTGAGTGACCGAGATAGATAGATAGATAGATAGATAGATTGTAAATAATTCTCTTTACAATAAGAGTGGCAGGGTAAGAAGATAAGAGGGAGGAGCAGCGAATAAAAATGTTCGCCCGCATCAAGGGCAGCTTGTTAGCCTGTCGCATAAGTGGTTCTAAATTGCTAAGGACACTTCTTACCGGACACCTGCCTATCAAGGGCGGGTCAAATTTTAGCAATCATCACTTGACCTCTCGAGGGCTTTGACCGAGTCATTGTCGGCTGTCGTTGACCTTACGGCTTTAAAAGCGGAATATCTCTGTTTAAATTGGAAGTGACTAGAAGTGCTTTCTTACCAGGAATAGAATTCTTTGCAAAAGCTACGACAGATTTATTGATTACAAATGTCATCATCACCATCATCCACAGCTATTGCACGTCCATCAAGGGATAAAGGCATTTCCCAAATCTTCCCATGACAACCGTGACTGCGCTTATAGTCCATCTGTTATTCATTCTTCTTGGTATATGTGTCGTCTGCCTCTAGCTATATTGATTTTATTACATCTTTCTATCTTTTAAAATTATAATTATACATATTACTCTAACTCCTTTAATTCTGAGCACTCGCTTCTTTGCTAAGTATATTAACTTGTTCAGCCCCTTAAGGAAAAATTCGTTTCTGTATCATTCTTTTATTTCTTCCTTCTTTCTTTTCTTTTCTTTCACACTCTCGTCCTCCTCCTCCTCCTCCTCTCTCTCTCTCGCTTCCCTTCTCGCCCCCTCTTTCACTTTTCCCCCATTTTTTAAAAATGTTATATTAAATTTTTTTTTTTCTTTTTTTAATATAAAAACCTTTTTCTTAGTCCGTTTTCCTTTTTTTTATCGTCTGGTCGGAAAGATTTCGTTTCTAAAAACCCTTTGATCTGAAGAGATGAATATTTAAATATATTCATAAAATAAATAATAACCGACATGGATTTTGAAGTATTTTATTGACTTATTATTATTATTATTATTGCTATTGTTGTTATTATTATTATTATTATTATTATTACCATTTTCTTTGATTTCTGGCGTTTACACATTTCTTTCCGGGTCCCGCCCAGGAACCTAAGGTTAGAAATGGCGTCATGACACTTTCCACTGACCAAAAAAAAAAAAAAAAAAAAATTACATAGATAAAGCCCTTCGTAAGGTGTGGGCTGTACTTGTCAGAACAATTTTTTGTATCTCCTTGAGGCATGGACTTCCAGGAATCCCTTCAATTAGTCTACTGCAATCTTTTCCAACCAGTCCTAGGGCTCCAACTACAACAGGGATTGTTGATGTTCCCATATGCCACATTTTCGAGATTTCTATTTCAAGGTCCTTGTACTTTGACAACTTTTTGAATATCTTCAAAGATATATTGCAGTCAGCAGGGACTGCCATATCAATAAGGAGGCACCGTTTTTGTTTGTGGTCTTTAATAACAATATCTGGCAGGTTGGCCTTGATTGTTCTGTCAGTGTGTATTGTGTAATCCCATAGAATTGTAACAGGTCCTATCTCCGTAACCGGGTCTGGGTGGTGTTCATACCAATATTCTTTCAGTTTTCTTCCCGTAGAAGTTGCAGATTTTCCAATGCAGATATTGGCCCACTCTGTCATGTCGGGTTTTATATTCAGTGGGTGCCAACACCGTACAACCTGATACAAGATGATCAATCGTTTCTGGATATTTATCACAGAATCTGCATTTTGGGCTGACACAATATTTTAGTATATGTGCTTGATAATTCCTAGTTAGCAAGCATTGGTTCTGCGCAGCAAGGATAAAACCTTTAGTTTCCGCTTTCAACCCTGCACTACGTAGCCACTGATGGGTACGGGTTTTGTCTACGTCAGCTTGTTTGGTACGGGCAGAGTATTGGCCATGAAGCGGTTTATCTTGCCATCGCTTCTGTAAATGGTCGGTTGCATTCGTCTTAGCTTATCTTTTTTAGGTATTTTGCAGTTTCAGCCGGTGTATTGTGCTGTAAGGCATCTCTACGCCCATTTGGAACTCCATTTTGAATTTGTTGGCTTCCTTCATTACGGAGTAGAGACGCTTACTACTTTCATGTTCCTTGACGCATACCATCATCCAGTCTTCTGTAGTTTCCAAATATCTTTGGAGGCCAATTGTTGTAGTTTTGTAGGACAGTTCTAGTTGAACTAATCCTCTGCCTCCTTCGGATCTGGGCACATACAGACCGTCGACATCAGCTTTGGGATGATGCATGCGATAGCAAGTGAGTAGCTTTCTCGTTTTGGCATCCATTCGTTTTTATTATTATTATTATTATTATTATTATTATTATTATTATTATTATTATTATCATATTGCTCTGTTACTTACATTGAGATCTCTTTGCATTAATGTCCGCCTTGGAATTATCCCAATACCAATTTGGTACCATTTGGTATATATATATATATATATATATATATATATATATATATATATATATATAAAAAAAAAATATGGTAAAAAACAAAAATCCGAATATGCAAGTATGCTGTTTTAATGTTGTTTCAATGTCGACGTCAGACGTTTCGGTCTAGTAGACCTTCTTCAGGACATAGTTATTAAAAACATGATTAAAATTAGACGATATTCAAGTCAACATGAAAAGACGATATATATATATATATATATATATATATATATATATATATATATAAAAGAAATATATATATATATATATATATATATATATATATATATATATATATATATATATATGAAAAGTATAAAATATAAATAAATATATATATGTATAATTATTTATATATTATATGCGCGGTACTTATTAGAAAGCGCTCAATATCAGAGATAGAGCTAACATATTTGGTTGGATAGATGTGAGTTTGTGACCCTGGGTTTCACGCTTTAGCGATCGTCAGACAAACTGATTAATGTTTTAAAAAATTTGGGTTTATGTAGATTGCGTGTATTGGTGTTATTGTGGAAGTGGTCGGGGAAATTTCGTCGTTTTGTCATTTCGTCGTTTTGTCATTCATCGTACTAACGCAAACATCGATGTATGTAGACACATATATATACTTGGTCGTCCGTCGGGACTCATACATATATAAACATATGTGGGCAGTTTCGGCTATGACACATGTATGTATACGGGTGGTGTTATATCTATACATACGCATTTGTATGTTGAAATGTTGAAATTTAAACATTGGAAGTGTGGCGGAAATGTCTCGTTAATGTATACATGTCATATGTACTTTCCCGCTGAAAAATATTTCCTCGCATGTATGTATATGCGTGTGGTGGGGTTTGTGTAAAAATTATTATTATTTATATTTATTTTTAAATTTTTGAAAAAAAATGGGGGTTTATTTGTTATATTTAAAGCTGGTTATTTGTTTGTTTTTGGTGAATGTGTATATGTAACAGGTAGAAATTTGCAATCCTTATTGGTTAATTTATATGGTGATGTTTAGTTTAATATTCAATGTGCTGGGTGAGAGGGTAGTTCAATTTAATAACGGGTCTATATGATATGATGTGATAGTAATGTTTCAAGGGATTGGAGACAATGATAGTTAGCTAGTAGTTATTGTAAATTGGTAGAAATTGTAAATTGGTAGAAATGATTAGTAACGGTGGTAGGAGAATGATAAAACCATGAATGTAGTTATAGTGGTGGTAGCTTGAACTAAAAAGTGGTTGTTGGTGTGTTATTTTATTTTTGTTTTATTTTATGTGTATGTGTCTGCATACATCGATGTTTGCGTTAGTACGATGAATGACAAAACGACGAAATTTCCCCCACCACTTCTACAATAACACAATACACGCAATCTACATAAACCCAAATTTTTAAAACATTAATCAGTTTGTCTGACGATCGCTAAAGCGTGAAACCCAGGGTCACAAACTCACATCTATCCAACCAAATATATATATATATATATATATATATATATATATATATATATATATATATATATGAAAAAAGACGAGTGCTCAATCAGTAGAGCAAATCTTATTAAACCTAAAGAGCAGATAAACCTACCAAGGTTTCACCTACGCGGATCATCAGGAATATACCCTGACGATGCGGGTAGGTGAAACCTAGTAGGTTTATCTGGCTCTTTAGGTTTAATTATATATATATATATATATATATATATATATATATATATATATATATATGCAATAAATTATAAAAGACAATTATTTTGATATATTTTATCGTTATACGTTATTTATATATACACAAATATTTAAGTAAATGCTCTGATTATTATAAACAGTATCAACAACATTTACTGGCCTGAACGTTCGAGAATTTTCATATAAAATATGCATCCCCCGAGAGAAATCGAACCTGTATCCTACACGGAGCATTTACTTAAATATTTGTGTATATATAAATAACGTATAACAATAAAATATATTAAAATAATTGTCGGACTTTGTCCATTTCGTAATGTGTGACGTAATTTGTTTACGTTTAGATACACTTCGAGCAGATATGGATGTTCGAGAGAAAAGAAATCATGGGAGGTTTGTAGTTTAAAAGCAGTAAAGTCGACTTTACTAACCAGGCACACCTTCGTAGCTAAACTGGTATAGCACGTCAGGCTATATGACGGTTCCGTGTAGGATACAGGTTCGATTCCTGTCGGATGACGCATATATTCTATGAAACTTCTAGGACGTTCAGGTCGGTTAATACTGTTTATTATAAACAGAGCATTTACTTAAATATTTGTGCATATATAAATAACAATATGTTATTTTATTATAAGAGATTATAATAAAAACATGTTAAAATCGCTGCACAAAAGTTTTCATGTTTCAATACTTTGATTGTACTTCTTCAGGCGATGGTATGCAACTGGTGATTAAATGATTTTTAAGAAAATTTAAAAACAAAGAGTGTTACCTCTTTTCCGTGGGGGGGGGTGCACGTTAAATAATTAGCTTAAAAAATTTTAAAATTTTAAAGTCTATAAACAAGTTCAATTAAAGCAATAAGTTTAAAAAATTAATCACATGCTAAAAAAAAAAAACTTTTAGAAATCTTCAACCAAAACAAAACAAAACAAATTCTAGTTCAATACGAAGCATTCATATACAAACAACCCTTTTAGAAAAAAAAATCTACAAAATATACAAATACACATTTCACAGCGTAACAAAAGTGCCAAAAGTTTCTGTCATTGAAATAGACCAGACGATATGCGTTGAATGGATGTAATCATTCGTTTGAAAAAAGGCACCCTAAAGTAACGAATATGTTGATACAATAGTTGTCAGTGAAAATGAATACCCTACCGGCCCTTATTAAAATGATTAGTTTTCTCCATATCCATAGAAATTAATATTACGAATGTATATGCTTATAAAGCTCTGTAAATTTCAAAATTATTTATTACAAAATTCGCTTGAGGGTGAAAGAGAACTAGTTGCTTTAATTTAATTTAATTTCTATAAATGAAACTGAAATTTTTAGCTACTGTTTTTGAAACATGAGAACTCTTATGTAGCGATGAAATCATATTTAAAAAAAAATATATAATATAGAGTCTACTGTTGTATCGAGCACTGTTTTAAAAAATAAAAACAAAAATACTAAGAACTTTGGATTATTAACCTAACCATTCTTTCCTATTTTTCTATATATTCAAACAAACACACACACACAAACACACACACACGCATATATATATATATATATATATATATATATATATATATATATATATATATATATATAACCCCCTGTTGTTTGAGTTTATTTTGTTTGTTTTTTTATGGGGTGGGGGTTGTCACGCAGTCATGGTTGTTTTTGGTTTAAGTTATATATTCTGTTCCATTATTTTTCTTTTCGGCCAGCATTGCCCTGACGAAATATATATATGATTCTGAGTTTATTTATAGACGATTTGCTTAATTTTCATGTTACACAACCGTACGTCATAACTTACACATTCATTATATCATTCTATGTTCAAATAGAGTAACATTTATTAACGTACAAATTGAAAATAGGCTTGGCGAGTTCAAATTCCGGTGAGGTCTACTGTCTTTTGATTTATTCAATTTTTTTTTTTTACAGTTTATTTCTTGCAGGCTATTTAAATCCAGAAAATGCACTGGGTCATATTTCATTGGAAAAATATAAAAAAAAAAAATAAAAGTAAATAATAACGTAATTATTAGTTTTGTTTCAATTAATTTGCTCAGGGATGTAGGTGATGATGGTCCTCTACATCTTCCTGTACAATTAATTTGCACAAGGCTGTACATGTTTGCGTGAACATAATTATTAGTGACGATGATATGTATAATTTATGTTTAAGTAATTTTTTTTTAAGCGTTTCACCCCAAACAAGGCGGGAAGCCACTAGCACGCAAGGGGTTACAGAGAGTTGGAGCGAGAACAAAGAGGAGTGATAGAGGAGAGGATGAGGAGAAGGATAGGGGATAGATCAGGGCATCTGGAGACGTCGATTGATGTTACATTTGAATAGTTGGAGATTATAGCTATCAGGGAAATAGGAAAAGGGAGGGAGTTCCACAGGCGAGAAGTGCGAGACATGAAGCTATTGGAGTAGAAGGGACGGCTACATTTAACAGTTTCGACAGTGAAAGGGTGAGAACGAGATGCCAGCCTAGTTGAACGCTTAAATTCATGAAGTGTGGGAACCAGCGAAAGCAGCTCATCGGAGCAGTTACCATGAAAGTATTTGTAAAAAAAAAAAAAAAGACAGAGGGAGGCGACGGCGCGTTAAGCTAAAGGGAAATAACTGAGACATTCGGAAGAGGCACGGCAACGAGAAATCGGCAAACCGAGTTTGTATTCCAGTCAAGTTCGTAGAATACACTTTCGCGGAAATAACCTTGGGAAACTGGTGAACCATATCTTCTCCATCCCCTTAATATGGGTTAAATACTGGCGTATATTGGGTTATTCAGCCGTGTTAGCAACCATTCTTTACGAACAAAAGATCTAAAATCCCAACTCCGGGCAGATGGGGCTCGTTAGCGTGGGAACACGTGGGCATGAAAACCCAGATATAAAACCAGCGTTCTCTCAGGGGACAGAGGTTATGCGTGAAATAATCATCCCACCCGAGGAACAATTCGATCACAAAGTACCTTATGTGCCACGAGATGCTAAACAGCCAGAACCATTAGCTTGATTTTGGGGTATTGAATTATTTATCATTGTCAGCTGTTTTAAAATCTCTACTAAAAAAATGCTGAACTACGACAGACATTTTTATTCCATACACTTTACCCAGCTATTTCTGAACCTAGTATTTATTTTCGAGATACCAGTCAAAGAAACAGGAATGCTGACTACTACTCCGATTAACAAAATAAACAGCGTAATAGAAAAAACAAAATTAGAAACTTTAATTTCGCTGGTTCCCTCGCCAGTCTTCTAAACCTAATCTTTTCAGAAGCAACGAAAAAAAAACAAAAAACGTAGAGACGGCAGCTGAGATTAGCTAATCCAGTTCCCTCATAATTTTTATTCAGGTACAGTAATAACACTTCTTGTGTCTGTGATTGCCTCAATGATTCCAATCGATGCTTCCGTCTGACATTAATTGAATTCTTTGCATTGAGTATAGCAGACACGAATCCCTTCCGAATTGAGATTTGAATCTCTTAGTCAGACGGTGTGCTCAATTCTTCAATAATTCAAATTAGCCAACCGCCGTCCTGTATAGCAGGACTGTCCAATCTTACTTATTCTGTCCGTCATTCATTCACGCACCAGTTCAGATACGTCATTCAAATATTGTATTTCCATTAGGTCTTGTAAAAATCTAAGTGTGTTTAAGATTTTTCTATAATTTATTTATTTAATAAAAAAAAAAAAAAAATGAAAAAAAGAAAAGATAAGTTTATTTTTTCCTTAAGGAGATTTTACTACCTGTTTGGATTTCGCTTAACATTTAATGTTTGAAGTTAACTACAGAGAACGCGGAAGAATTCTTTAAATTTTGATCTTTTATTGGCTTACAGTTGCAAACTCTGATCTTCTGACAAAGCCAAAATCGGACAGGTTTTCTTTTCTTTGATTACGACAATTACATCCAGTTTTTCGTCAGGTCCAAATCTCAAAATACCAGAGTATCTTATAGACTACATCCGCGTCCTGGGTAAGACGATAAACTACATCGGACAGCAAGGCCTTTGATTAGAAGGTTTTGAGGAGCGTGGAACCACCTCTTAATTGCTGGTGTCCCCAGGTCCACTCTGACCCGGGGTGGTAGCACCTGTCAGGATCCCAGCTATGGGTAGATAGTTAACCCCCGATGAAAAGGGGTCAAAACAGTATGAAAGTGTAAAAATAGGTTTTAATACCAGCAATACATTTTTGAAAAAATACCAGTAATACATTTTTGGGAAAAAAAAATACCAGTAATATATTTTTGAAAAAAAAAAAATATTACCAGCGATACATTCTTGAAAAAAATTTTAATAGCAATAAAAATATTGTCGACATTAAATAAACCACTGAGGTTGATATGTCGTGAATCAAACCAAACCTAATTACACCAAACCAAACCAAACCAAACCAAACCAGAGTATCTTATTCCTTTTATTTTCGATACCAGCCACTGAATTGTGCTGTTAGCGTTTGTTTTCATTAAAAACTTTTCTTCGAGTATTAAGTCTGGATCTCAAAATACCAGAGGATTTTACTTTTTTTTTAATTCCCGACAACAGCCAATAATTTGTGCTCGTAGCGTTTGTTTACATCAAAGGTGGCTATTGTTTTTCATACTGTATTCGTCATTTTATCTACGCATGATTTCAGATGCGCCATCTTGTACTTTAATTCTTCTAGATATATTTACGTAAATAAATTGAACACTTTTTATAACATTCATTTACCTAATAAATAAATAAAATAAACATGTGAGTTTTACTTCCCTTAAGGAGTCTTTTGAATCTATTTTGAATTAAAAAAAAACTTTCTTTTAATGTTTGGAGTTAAATGAAGAGAGAGAGTCAAAGAATTCTTGAATTTTTGCCCAGTTAATAGCGATCTCGGTTTGTTTTTCATTAATTTCATATCGGAAAAATTGCCATCCATATTTGTACCTTGTTAATAAACGGCAGATAGAATAATGAATTAATGGTCTTAGT
>CAHIKZ030000864.1:705000-715000 GCA_903632075.3 Acanthosepion pharaonis | reverse complement strand
CGACGGTATTCGAACTTGCATCCCTCTTTTTTATATAAACCATATATAATCTTTCTTGATGATTAAGCTCTTGGTAGCCGAATGGTCCCATGCACGTCGGATCAAACGACAGTTTCCCCTGTAAAAGAGTATGCAGTCTCGATAAGTGTAAATTGCGAATAGATACATAAACACGGAGAAAACACCAACACCTAACTACCGGAATTTTGAATATATATATATATATATTAATTAGTACATATACGTGTACCTAGTTTTTGTTTTGCGACTAAAGTTCGCTGGATTATAATCTGTCTATCTATCTATCTATCTATCTATCTATCTATCTATCTATCTATCTATCTGTCAATATATATATATATATATATATATATATATATATAAGTAACGAAAAACTTCGTAATCCGTATGGATAATGCCAAGGATGATGAAATCTGGAGAGCTCAAAGTCAGAGCGGATAATCTAATTTAAATAAAAAACAGTCACTTTAAGGTTCCATCGTTATAATTTTTTTCACGGGAGATTTTCTTTCCTCTAGATCTTCAAACTTCACTTTCAAGGGTGAAAAAAATGAATTTAAAATTAACACTTTTGAAGTGCAGTATTAATCTTATATAAAGTTACATAGAGGGTGGTTAGGGATAGTGTGTGAGACATTGTCGAAATTAGAGAGTGAAGAGAGAGTATATATATATATATATATATATATATATATATATAGGGTCCATAAAGTTCGCGTGTACTTAAAAAATATAACTTTATTTGTATTTGCGATAGAAATAATCTGTAAAAATGTTATAAAGTTTAATGTAGCTACTTTTAAGTATAGCTAAAATAACTAATGTGATTTCAGGCATTACTGTAAATCAGTTGGCAAAAGTTTTCCGTGAACTGCAAAATCGTATTACCCTTTGTATTACTAATGATGGAGGACATGTGGAAACTTAAATAAAATTTCAATAAAACCTTAAATAATATAGATTTACTTCTTTCTAATCCTTTTTTCATATTATTTCTATCGCAAATAGAAATAAAGTTATAAATTTCTTAAAATGCACACAAACCTTATGGACTCCCTATATATATATATATATATATATATATATATATATATATATATATATATTTATTCGAAAATATATCATAAATATGTTATAAAATCACTACAAAATAGCCATTTTGTTTCAACACGTCTTATCATGATGTTAAGGCACTAGAATTGTTGAAACAAAATGGCTATTTTTGTATCAATTTTATAACATATTTATGTTATAATTTTCGAATAAATAATTATATTTGCTCTACTCTGTATTGAGCACTCTTTTAAGAATAGTATTTGTTGGTTATTGGAATTTATTCACTATACTTGGATATATATATAATGTGTGTTTGTGCTGCATTAACAAGATTTTACAACAAGCATTTAGTTAAACCGATGTGCTTATTCCAATGAAAACTTATTTTCATCGTGAATTCACAAGAAAATATTCAGAACAGTGAAAATGATCATGCCTTTTATTAAAACAATTTATATATAAGTAGTAAATTATGATAAGACAAACAGCTGAAACAATAATTTGTAATTATTTTAAAAGGGGTCACACCGAGGCAGCAACCTTTCGGTGACACCCTCGCGTATGGATGATTTAACCTTCGATAAATAAATAAAAAATAACTCCCGACAGTGTCCAAAATGTCAGCTACGAGACTTACTGTTTCCATTCTCGATACCAAAAATTGGACAATTCGATTATGTAAATATATGACATCGAAACATTCTGAATGAATTCATATTTTCAGCCGAGCAGTAACACACTCATACATACCTGTTTGCGTAGATATCCCTCAAAGTATATAAATTTACATTTTTGTAATATGCGCATGCGTGTGTGTGAAATGCCAGTGCTTCCGCTTGTTATTTGTCGCCCTTACGTTTGCTATTACTTTGCTGAAAATCCTCAGTGCTCTTTGGTTGATGTATCAAGTGATGTGCATGCCCATCCGATCTCCGCACCCAACCCAGACAACTAGGTCTGCTGTGGCTAAAAACCGTAATCCAACTTCTCTGGATAATGGATTTAACGTAATCCTGTTCGGAAAATTCGGGTGTACTTAATCCAGCTTCTGTCAATTCTTTCTTACAATTTCCTTAATCGTTCTTTTAACTCACGAGCGAAACAAAATGGCGACGTCTTCTTCAAGAACGCCCCCGGGCGTGTACTTTTCGATAATTTATTCTGAATAACTGGTCCCAGTTATAAAGATGCGGCACAAAGCTATGGACAAAAGAAGGTAATTCAAAATAGCAGATGATAAATATAAGTAATTAAACAGGGCAAAAATATAAGAAATAACTAAAAGGTATTTCAGAATAAGAGAGTTTCATATCATTGAGTTTTTATATCATTGACAATTTGGGACTGAGGGAAAGGTTTAACTTTAATTTCGTTTTTCATCGAAATTGAAAATATTGTCTAATTTAACCGTAATTAAAACTTAAGCGAGGCACGGTACGTTGCTCATATGTTTTTTTTTTTTTTCCTTTTTTAAAGAACGCGTACCGTGACGTATTCGAAATATTACATAGTTCGGATTCCATAAAGTCTTTTACAGTGACTTAAAAGAAAATAAAAATTGCGCGCAAATGAATGTAAACAAGCGGTTGCGTATACGAAGAAAGATTATACCGAATTAAGGTGTCGAATAATGATAAAATAGTTTTATTTCTAAATACTTATAACTTTGACGTACATAATAGGAGGTAGCCTAAAGTCCGCCCGAAGGGAGGCTTCTAGGCTAATATACAAATAAATACTAACAGAATTTTTTTTTTATCAGCATACTTCGAATATATTTTAACTTCTTTTTTTTTTATAATATTATCTCTTGGGAATATTTTAAAATCACAATGCTTTCATTTTTTAATTATTTTATTTTTTATTTTTATGGAAGCAGATGATGCATGCGTTTGTAAAACAGAATCGAAATTCGTTCCGTCCTAATGTCTGGTGCAATTGGATATCATACATAAACGACGCCGATATTTAATGCCGACAAAGTTTCGGCTGTTGTACGCTCCGAACTTCTTCAGGTGGTTGGAATGTCGAACTGAACTCTTTATTTCGCTCACTGGGGTAGACTGTTCTAGTTCCACGTGCCATGTTTAATGGATGTCAGTTATCTCCTGTTAATTCCCCTCTCCAAGTTCTCCACTGCCTTAACCGGGAATTGAACTCACACTTTTTGGGTCCTGTCACTGGATCAGACTAACGCATTTAGCCACTGTGCCATGTGTCCTTGGGGAAACGTTGTAATAAATGGCGACAAAGATGAGGACAATAGTCCGAATAATGTAAATAGTGTACATAATACCTCATCTCAGAAATATAGACAGATACTGAAAGGCCGAAACGTTGTAATAAATATGGCGACAAAGATGAGGACAATAGTCCGAATAATGTAAATAGTGTACATAATACCTCATCTCAGAAATATAGACAGATGCTGAAAGGCCGAATCGTTGTAATAAATATGGCGACAAAGATGAGAACAATAGTCCGAATAATGTAAATAGTGTACATAATACCTCATCTCAGAAATATAGACAGATACTGAAAGGCCGAATCGTTGTAATAAATATGGCGACAAAGATGAGGACAATTGTCCGAATAATGTGAATAGTGTAAATAATATCTAATTTCAGAAATATAGACAGATATTGAACCTACGAAGTCTTTAAATTTAAAAAAATCGACTTACGCACGGAACTGTACGGATAAATAAACATCTTTTCCGCACCCCCACCTCCTACTAACCACATCCTAAATACCAACAGAAGCCAACTAAAAGAGAGTCTTTCATAATTCATGTGTTAAATATAGGTTTATCCATATTTTATTATACCTTTTGTCGTCATTACTTTCGCAGGCGTCAGCCATTTTGTTTACCAGCTTCCATGTTGAATTTGCGTTGGTCAAAACAGTCGCATCCGATTGGCATGATAGATTTATTTCATTGACAGCTTTAGCGTATGAACGGAAAGATAAATAATTTTGTATCTTCTATGTTGATGGACTTGCTGCGCTCAGTCAATCAACTCAATTTGCTGCATTTGCGCAGCATTTACAAAGAATCCGTTGATGTATTTCTGGAATAAGTCTACTTTAGCGCTTCAAAAAAGATATCAATATATACAGTCTTTAGTAAAGATGCACTACACCACACAAACACGTACACATGCATATACACACGTGTGGACACTCAAGTGTGTATATATGAGATTCCAAAAGTGGACGGTAATGTCCTCTGCGGTGGGGGATTTCTAGGAACCAGTGAGTCGTAGGAGGCCTAATATTTTATTTTTACAAAATCAAAATAACAAAATCTAAGTCATCCTAAGAGATATTTGACGAACACAGGGGAGAGTTTGTAGCGATATAGCTATGGATGTTCATCTGGTGGCATCTTATGTAATGGCATCTAAAAAAAAAAGCCGAAATGGGGATATACACTGTCCTCCTAAATATATTTGAATATAATTTGTTACCTTATGTGCGTTTATGAAATCTGGATGTGCATGTCACTGATTAAGTCGATTTCTTCTTGCTTCTTTTGCCTTCAGCATGCCCTGCGAGTGCCAAATACTCTAAACCTTCTTTCCTCATTATGTGACTAAGAAATTTGCCTCGTTCTGATTGTTAATATCAGCCTTCTTGTAGTTCTTATTTTCCTTGTTAAATAAACACTTTTTCTGTTGATACCGGTTAATACGTCAAAGTAAAAAACAAACAAAAATAGATTCCAAATGTCTGATATACATACATACATACATATATATATATATATATATATATATATATATATATATATATATATATATATATGTGTGTGTGTGTGTGTGAAAATATTTAGAAAATAGGAAAGCACTTGTTAGGTAAATAAGTTCTTTAGTATTTTTGTTATTAAATTTTTAAAAAAACTGTGCTCGATACAAAAGTAGAGCCTAAATATAATTATTTATTTAACCCAACCCGACCCGACATCGGTAAGATAAGCAAAATAATCCTAGAAAGAATTACTAGGCAAATTAAAAACCAGCTTGGATTAAAACTATGGATTAATACCAAAGATATCATCAATTGGTTTACCAATATTAATAATAAACCTGATTGCACCCTAATACAGTTTGATATTGTGGATTACTACCCGTCAATATCGAGGGATCTGTTCCCGACTGCCCTGGAGCTTGCTGCTGTGTATTCTTACCCAACAAAGGAAAGAATAAATATAATTCTCAGTGCAAAAAAATATGTCCTCATTCGTAATGGAGAACAATGGACTAAAAATACTGATGACCATTTTGACATCACTATGGGATCTTTGAACTCTGCTGAGTCTTCTGATCTTGTCGGTCTTTTAATACTGTACAACCTAACTACGCACCGTGAATTACATATTAATGACATTGGGTTGTACAGAGATGACGAGCTCATGGTAGTGAGGAGTTCCATTAATTTTAATATAGAGAAAATTAGAAAGATGATATATAGTGAATGTAGAAAACTCAATTTAAAAACTACAGTCTGTACAAAATTGAAAAGGGTAAACTTCCTCGACGTAACTGGATTTAATGAATAACACGTACCTACCTTATAGAAAACCTAACACTAACCCCTTGTATGTACACCCTAAGTCAAACTACCCTCCATCTATAATTAAGCATATACCCTCATCAACAGAGAAAAAAATCAGTATTAACTCCGTTAATAAAGAAATATTCCAACAACACAGTAATTTTTATAATACAGACCTAAAATGGCGGATACAAAAATGCTAACATCAATTATAGAAACAAATGTACTAACCAGAAGAATAAAATTGCTTTTGAAACTTTATCATTCCTCTTTGTTCCTATTCTGCCATCCATTCTCATAAACTCGTGGCTATCCACAACTTCCTGTATTATTTATTACACCAAGTAGCTTTTGACACTTACCATCCCTATCTTTTATTGTTCTGCCATTCATTTACGAGTTAAGTAGGATACTCAATGTTTCATCTTCGTTATATTCCATGTATCCTGTAAGTGTTATCTGTAAACGATAGTAATTACGTTTTATTTTCAGTATACAATTGATCACAGAAATGGCGAATAATGGGCTTGGTTTTATGCAATGGAAATTTGTATTGAAATGATGCAGGAAATCGTTAAAAATAAGGTCAAGATTGATGAACAAGTAAGTATATTCTGGGAATCATTGTGATTCGGTAAATATTAACAAAATGAATGTACACTTTGTTGATACATAGCAAGTCACCAGCATTCACAAAATATACACAACTGTAGACCTTATTTTTAAAGCATTTTCCATCATATATATATATATATATATATATATATATATATACAAGTATATAATTGGTGTATACGGAATGAATTCTAATAACCAACAATTACTATTCTTAAAAGATTGTTCAATACAAAGTAGAGCAGATATAATTATTTTTTATAAAAAAAAAATATAACATAAATATGTTATAAAATCACTACAAAAATAGCCATTTTGTTTCAACACCTCTGGTGTCTTATCAAGTGATAACCTTTTATTTTATATGTTATGTTATAAATTTTTTTTTATAAAAAATAATTATATATACATATATATATATATATATATATGTGTGTGTGTGTGTGTGTGTGTGTGTGTGTGTGTGTGTGCAGTAATCCGTTGGTATAATCCAGGCGAGTCCTATTAACACAACTGTCTTTCTGAAAACCGTTCTTTATTGCTATTATTCTGGGTACACATGTTAAAAGTGACTCACAAAAGGGCTGTTTATGTTTATTCACAATAAACAGAGCAAATTTACTTTACAATTGGAATTAAGGCACCATTAGTAAATGACCATTTTCACCTACGAATTTTAATTTTAAAATTCGCAGGATTTTTCAAAATGTTTCTGGTATCGACTTGTAGTGTACTAGCTGAAAATGGTCATTTGCTAAAGGTATGGTAATTCAATTGTAATATATATATATATATATATATATATATATATATATATATATATATATATATATATATATACAGTCGGGGGAAATAAATATTCATACAATTGAAATATCGTATTTTTGTAAATGTAAAAGTCTTCAATAAAACAAATCTTGGCACATTTTTTGTATAAAAACACACTATTAAAAAATAATAATAAACTTAATTAATTCTTATTCTAACAGAAATTAATGCATTTATTTAATTCTAACTGGTGAAAAAAGTATTCGTATAAATCAATTATTAGAATAAAATAATCAAATAATTATGAAAAAAGTATATTCTAGAATGTTCCAGTAATGTTATCAGTAATTATAGTTAACGCTATTAGCATTTATCAGAACATTCTGCAATTTGTAGTCTTACGAGAAGGTTCTAATAATGCCTAAAGGTAAAGAATTGACTATTTCACAAAAACAACACATTTAGTCTCTTTGGAAAGATGGGAACAGTTACAGAACTATTTCTAACAATCTGAATATTTCTTTTACTACAATTGCTTCGTTCATTGCAAGGTTTGAAACTCGTAACAGAGTCGAAAACCAAAGACGAACAGGTACTCCGAGGAAGATTTCTCTATGATCAGCAAGGATATTAGGACGCCAGATCCAACAAAATCCACAGGTTACCCTAGAAGAGCTGCAGGAACATCTGCGTGCATTAGGGATTAAAGTAACCAAGCGTACAATAAGTAATGAACTACACAAAAACGGTATGAAATCTCGCATCCCAAGGAAGACTCCACTCCTCTTGAAACGACACAGAGATGCTAGGCTAAAATCCGTTAGAGAGCATAAGGATAAAGAATATTCTTTTGGGGAAAAAGTACTATGAACAGATTAAACTAAAATAGAGTTGTTTGGTCATAATTATCGAAATCATGAATGGAGAAAGGACGGTGAAGCCTACTTACCAAAGAACACGTTGCCAACTGGTGGTGGCAGTATCATGATCTGGAGCTGTTTTTCTGAAAAATGTGTTGGTAGAATATCAATACTAGATGGTAAGATGAATGCCGAAAGATACCAGAAAATCCTGCAAGACAATTTAATGCGTTCTGTTGAGAAACTTCAGCGACCTCCTGATTGGGTTTTCCAACTAGATAATTATCCTAAGCATACCTCTAGATCTACAAAGAAATGGTTAGCTGAAAGTAACGTTGATGTCTTGCAATGGCCAAGTCAGTCCCTAGACTTGAACCCAATCGAGAATTTATGGCGATATTTGAAAATTCAAATTGGGAAAAGAGCACCAACAAATATGAATAATTTGAAGACAATATGCCAAGAAGAATGGGACAAAATACCACTCAATGTGTGCAAATCATTAGTTGAGACGTACAGTAATAGACTGGTAGCTGTTGAACTCAATAAAGGATATTCCACAAAGTATTAAATTAAGTTAATATGTTTTTTCTGTTTCGTACGAATAATTTTTTCATCAGTTAAAATGAAAAAAATGTATTAATTTCTGTTAGAATAAGTATTAATTAAGCTCATTAATATTTTTTAATAAAATGTATCTTTACACATAAAATGTATCAAAATTTGTTTTCGGTAAGGCTTTTACATTTATAAAAATACAATTTTTCATGTGTACGAATATTTATTTCCCCCCACTGTGTGTGTGTATATATATATATATATAAAAGAAGTATGTTGTAGTGGTTCCAACGAGAGAAAAGTATGTATATTAAAAAGAAGAGGGGTGCCGCAAACGTTTTTGGTTGTAATGTGGATTTATTGAGAAAAAAATATTATACTTTGTTTTTACATAATTTCACGACACGTGTTTCTGGTCTGGTCTCGCAAACTGTCTTCAGGTGAAAGTGGAGATTTTTACATATTATTAAAAATAATTAATTTTTCTTCATGTTCAATGTGAATATTCTCGATATGAGACATTCTGTTTGTGTGTTGGCAATCCGAATTTTCTTTCTAGAATTGTCAATGAAGAGTTCTGCGTGAAGGGTCATAAAACAATTAAGGTTTGTCCAGCGAGTAGTTATCGGCATTTAATCTTTTAATGTTTTAGTGACCTCTATGTGCTCTTGGATCTGTTTCTATTTTGGCGTGTTCCTGTCAGCATGCGTGTATATATGCGTGCGTATATTTCCTTACTACGAGGAATTCGTAAACTTATTTGTACTTATACACGCATACACACACATACGCACATACACACTATCCCACCACAAGTAGTCAGTACACACACACATATACACACATAGGAAGAGGTTATAGTAGTTCCAACAAGAGAAAAGTGTGTATATTAAAAAAAGAGAGAAACCGCAAAGGTTTTTGGTTGTAACGTGGATTTTTGAAATAAATATTCTGCTTATGGATAATTAAGCAACATATTTTTTAAAAACGCATTATAATCAAAACCTTTTTGGTTTCTTTCTCTTTATATATATATATATATATATATATATATATATATATATATATATATATATATATATGTGTGTGTATTTATGCACCAAATTTTCTTTTCGGCATGTCTGATTGAATAAATTACAGACATTATGTCTGCTAATTTTTAACAAAATCTCTTCATATTCACGAATAACCTTCCGTGTACTGATGTTGAAGGATGGGAGAAATCGACAACATAACTATCGTACGCCATGAAAACAACAAAATTAGATTACAGATGTTAGAAGAAATTTATATTAAAAAATTAAAGCCGGCACTGAACAGAATCAACTATTACTGCAGTAATGTTCTAAAATGCCTGTAAAGAAACACTTTAATGCGCGCGTGACTATGAAATTATAACCTAGAGAGAAAAAAAATCCCATAATGGATAATTTTTCACGTTCTAATGAATGCTCAGCACATTGTCAACCGTTTCGTATTTAAAAGCATAATGAAAAAATTACGGTAATGGATAACAACGTACATCTTTGTATAAATACTTATATTAATGAACAACATATAGTTTT